>CM053033.1:89906195-90073695 GCA_028564925.1 Lithobates sylvaticus
ATTTAGCTCTGTAAAGAAAGGAAAAAACAAAGATTAAAACTCAATATAAAAAACATAACAAAAGTACAAAACTCAAAAAAATATAATAAAAAAAAAAAACTTACTGTTGGGCATTCAACGTCACCACTGTTGATATCGTCAATTACATCATGTGCGGGTCTGCCATCAATGTTGCAGCCCACAGACTGTGCTGTGCCCAAGATCTCCTTAATGGTACCTGAAACAAGGAGGTAGAACAATTATCTTCTGCATTATTAGTAGTCGGACAAATTTACTGAGCTGCTCAGGAAAGATTTGGCTGTGGGTAGTCATAGCACACATGTGAGTTTTGGCATTCACTCACCAGATAGTTCCCTGGCCAGGGAACGATGCCTCATCTGACGAGCAATGGCAACAATTTCATCAAACGTAATGCTTCCGCTGTGTTTAACTGTTCAAATAAATAGTCTAGTCATTAATACATACAACATTTAATGATAAGCAGTAAGCATGACTGTACACAGTGGCGGAACTATAGGGGTCGCTGCGATCGCCATGGCGACTGGGCCCGTTGCTGCAGGGGGCCCTGGGGGCCCCCTGTACACTTCGCTAGGAGGGGCGGCTGAGAGGAGCTCCCCGATCGCCGATTCTAAACTGTAATCGGCAATGTGCAGGGAGCTCCTCACATTAGGCTAAAGTGAAAGTCAAAGCACAGTGTGTGCTCTTTGTCTCCCCCTGCAGTGCAGTACCCGGCAGGAAGAGACAAGGTAGGAGGACTCGTTTTTTTTTGTTGTTTTTTTTAATATAAGATTATCTACTGTATCTGTATGTGTGTGCATCATACATGTGTGTGTGTGTGTGTGTGTGTGTGTGTGTGTGTGTGTGTGTGTGTGTGTGTGTGTGTGTGTGTGTGTGTGTGTGTGCGCATGATGTATGTGTGTGTCTGTGTGCAGTTCATGATGCATGTGTGTGTTCATGATGCATGTGTGTGTTCATGATGCATGTGTGTGTTCATGATGCATGTGTGTGTTCATGATGCATGTGTGTGTTCATGATGCATGTGTGTGTTCATGATGCATGTGTGTGTTCATGATGCATGTGTGTGTTCATGATGCATGTGTGTGTTCATGATGCATGTGTGTGTTCATGATGCATGTGCGTGTTCATGATGCATGTGCGTGTTCATGATGCATGTGCGTGTTCATGATGCATGTGCGTGTTCATGATGCATGTGCGTGTTCATGATGCATGTGTGTGTTCATGATGCATGTGTGTGTGTGCACGCGCATGTATGTCTGTGTGTGGGCATGATGTATGTGTGTGTCTGTGCATGCATGTGTGTGCAATGCATGATGCATGCATGTGTGTGTGTGTGTGTGTGCGCACGCATGTATGTCTGTGTGTGTGCATGATGCATGTATGTGTATGTTCGTGATGCATGTGTGTGTGCACATGTATGTCTGTGCGTGTGTGTGCACATGTATGTCTGTGTTCATGATGCATGTGTGTGTGTGTGCACATGTATGTCTGTGTGTGTGCATGATGTATGTGTGTGTCTGTGCATGCATGTGTGTGCAATGCATGATGCATGCATGTGTGTGTGTGTGTGTGCGCACGCATGTATGTCTGTGTGTGTGCATGATGCATGTATGTGTATGTTCGTGATGCATGTGTGTGTGCACATGTATGTCTGTGCGTGTGTGTGCACATGTATGTCTGTGTTCATGATGCATGTGTGTGTGTGCACATGTATGTCTGTGTGTGTGCATGATGTATGTGTGTGTCTGTGCATGCATGTGTGTGCAATGCATGATGCATGTGTGTGTGTGTGCGCACGCATGTATGTCTGTGTGTGTGCAGGATGCATGTATGTCTGTCTGTGTGTGTGTGTGTGTGCATATATGTATGTGTGTGTGCATGTATGTGAGAGTGCATGTATGTGAATGTGCATGTGTTTATCAGTGGCGGTGCGTCCAAAAGGGCGCACAGGTGCCACCCCCTCTCTCCAGCCACTCCCTCTATGACAAATGGATAGATTCATGCATAGCATGATTCTATCCATGGCCCCTGCTGCCACCCCCATATTTAGGTTCCTTTATATGCAGCCACCCACTTGTGACCGGGCCCTGGTGTTCTGCCATCGGGCTCGGAGAAAAGAGCTTTGTCCGGAGGTCGGGGGGGGGGGGGGGGGGGCCTCCATGGTTTCTTGCATCGGGGCCCTGAGCGTTCTAGTTACGCCACTGACTGTACATACAAGTGTCTCCAAACTTTCGGCACAGAGTCACTCACTGGTAGAGTGAGCCTGTTTCCTAAGATGGATTGCTGATCTAAGCACACCACTGGAATATTACCAATCACATCAGAATGGCATAGTGGCGGGTGGCTGAGGAAAAGAAAACCCAGTGATAAAATGGACTGAATTAGCACGATGTTGGACATGGATATCTTACAGACTTACTGGATTGGGCAAATAACCAGTTTTACAACACTGTGCAAAGGAAGAGACAAGTCTATATCTGGCAACTAGCATTTCCAGAAGCATTTTTGATTTACAACCAATGAGATCAAATGCACCTGGTTGTCACAGCTATAAAATCTTTCCATTGCCTTGGCTCAGCAGCACTCCATGTTAGCAATGCGTAATGCATAGGAGAGAGAAGAGCAAATCTCATAATGTAGTATAAAAAAATAAAAAATCTCAAAACCCACTTACAGATAAAAGATAGACAATGCAGTGAGCAAACTGCACGAAACACTGGTGTGTGTGAGTGCCACAGGCCAAGCTGCACCCAACACGTTTCTTATAAATAGTGGTGGCGCTGTTTGCACACTAAATTACAGATCTCCAATCTATGTGAGTGGCTAATACATTTGAGATTTTATTGGTAAGCTAGTACACCGAGATTTGCCTTTTGGTCTCTAGTACGCATTGCCAACATGGAGTGTTGCTGACCAAGGCAATATCCAGTAAGGGACTTTGGAGCCCTGGTGGCACATGAGTGAAGCAGTTTTGTAAAAGTTCACCATTGGCACCAAACTTCTTCATGGGTTTGGGTTGCAGGACTATTTAGTCCCAATCTGCACACACTATGATGGATGAGCATATTTAGGATCAGTTGGCACTTACTGTTTTTCTGCTTCTTCCTGTCACGTGGAGGCTCCTTCAGGGCCTTGATGATCAGAGCAGAGGCAGATGGTACAACCTCAATCTGAAAAAAAAAATATATAAGTCAGTATCCTTAT
The DNA here is from genome assembly GCA_028564925.1 of Lithobates sylvaticus. Classification (NCBI taxonomy): domain Eukaryota; kingdom Metazoa; phylum Chordata; class Amphibia; order Anura; family Ranidae; genus Lithobates; species Lithobates sylvaticus. Next base: position 89,909,418 of record CM053033.1, read on the forward strand.
CCCAGTCAGTACAGTGGTTGACAAATCCACTTTACATTAAGGGCCAGTTCTGTGCACTTTCTGCACTAAGACATGAAGTGTTTTCCATGTATTCCAATGGCTCCAATTCACACCATGCAGTCAGTTTCCGGTGCAGAAACTGACTGCATGGTGTGAACTAGAGCCATTGGAATACATTGCATGCATTTGTGCAGAAAAAAAGCGCACAGAATTGCATCTGGTGTGAACTGGCCCTCAAGGCTTGTCCCCAGTCTATCGGCACAGGATCAGCCACATGAGGAAAGACCCTGTTTCCTAAGGTGGGGTTTGCTCTCAGCTCACCACTGGAATACACTAGGTCACAGGCAGACCAGTATAGTGGCGGGTGGCTTCTACAGGCTGTGGTTACTGAACTCAAACAGTATATACCAGTGTTCCAAGCTGCCTGTGGCTTTATACTTACCAGGAACATACATCAGGAGTACTGACTGCACTTGTCCTGGGCCAGCAATTAATACCGGAACCAGATAAAGCCAGGCATACCAACGTTTTCAGGGAGGTGTCACCAATGGCAGCCTTTTTATTTTACTATGCATGTTATTTCAACATGCTGCCTATACACAAGTCTACTAGTCCCATTTATACAATCATGTTTAAAGAGTAAAATCTAAAAAAGTATACATTTTATTGTCTTTAGTTTAGTGAACTGTGCATTATAAAGCAGTGAAATGTAACCAACCTCACCATTACTGAGATCAGAGCTTCAAACCATAAAGTTTACCATACCACTACTCTACTGAAGACTACTTAATTTCCTGCTAGATAAGGTTATTCAACCTCAGTCCCAAGGCCCAGGTGTGACTGCAACTTTATCCACCCCAAGAAAAAAATCCTGGCTCTCAAACCAGTAAGGAATTAGCTGCCACTTGCAATATGATTAATGTTTACCTCAGAAGGTAAACATACTGACCTATTTGTGCTAAATTTAAAGAAAGGAGGGCACTTAAACCTACAAAGGTTATGATTGATTTTCAAAATGAGGCTTCCAGGGCTGCCTCAAAAACTGAAAACCAAATTTTAGAACAGGCATGCAGATGTCCCAATATTTTACATTTGTTCCTTAATCACTAACTAAAATAGAAGTTACTGACCTAGATCAGAATGATGTTCCTTGGGTCTGCAGCTTCAAAATCAAGTACAGTAAAACCATGGTTGAGTGTAACTTGGTTTGAGTTTTGCAAAACAAGCAAAATGTAATACATTTTGACTTGATATACAAGTAGCATGTCACAACTGAGTATAAAAGAAGAAAGGCGCCTCTAAGAGTAGCAATACAGTTAATGAAGGTACAACACTTCGCAAATCACATGGTTTATTAGAAGAGGTAAAGCTGTCCACAGATCCTCCACACAGCCATTGACATCTCTTCCACGCTGCGCTCCACAAGCGCTTTAAGCCTCGCGTTTAGATCACGCTAATGAAGGGTAGTCTTCCTGGTCACAATTGCAGACAGACCGCAGTGAGAGTCAGTTTTCTGACTAGAAAGCCCCCCCCCCCCCCCCATCGGATACTGTCCATTCCGTACTGTGCAGCGCTTGCGCAGTATGGAGGACAAGGAGATGCCGAAAGTCTCCGAAGTTAAACAGCTGTAAACAGCACCTGCACACTTAATAGTCGCCGCTTTGTAACAGGCCCCCCAAGCAAGCTTGCTTCGCTCAACACGCATCGCTCGGCATATCTTTATTCTAACTCCACGTCCACTTGGATGGTGGGGCTTGAACCTGGACTCAGGGCAGAATAAGTGCGCAGGCGCCATGTAGAGCTGATGATCAGCTGTTCACCTTCGGAGACTTTGGGCATTTCCTTTGTGCTCCGTACTGCGCAAGCACAGTATGGGACTGACACTATCTGATAGGGGACAGTAGTCGACAAGACACCGGCAGTGTGGGGGATGGTCTATGTACCTAGCTTTACCCCAGATGCCTGCATACTTAGATGCGCCTCTTAATCATCAACCATGCGAGTTTCTAAATGTTGTACTTTAACTGTATTGCGCCTTCCTTTTTTATACTCAGTTTGAACATGCTACTTGTATATCAAGTCAAAAAGTCAGAGGTAGTTTAACAAAACATCAATCCCAACAAGGGAGTGGCAGTCTAGAGAATTACCTGGGCCTGTCTGTTCTGGATGGTCAGTTTGACAGTGATCCTCAGGCCCTTCCAGTCACCGGTTGCCTTGGCAATGTCATCACCAACTTTTTTGGGAGACTGAAAGAAAAAGGAAAAAAAAAATAAAAATACTTATGAAAACATCACAACCACCTTAGAAAATTCCTAGAAACTAGGCAAAAGACTCATTGTTAACACTTAGGCAATACAGCATGTTCCTTTAACATGCATGAATAAAATTGAGCGTTCGGCAATGACCATTTCACACATTTAAAGAGCTCAAGTCTCCACCCCCCCCCCCCCAAAAAGTTAGCAGCTACAAATACTGTTGATGCTGCCTTTAATATACTTTCCTATCGGGCAAAGTCCTCACCCAAGGTGATTCTTCAATTGGCTTCAGATAAAGGTGCTGGCATTTTAAAGAGCAATGACGCCGCCACTCCTGTGCATGCACACGGGAAACACCGTTCACGGCATGGCCTCAGAAAGAACAGCACCCGTGAGCTGTTCCTTCTGATCACATGCACCGATAATGTCATTGACTGCATGCACTGGAAATCTCTCCTAAACTGTACAGGTTTAGGAGATATTTTCAATACCTAAAGGTAAAACTTTGCAGAGGAAGTTTACTTCCTCTTTGAGAAACTTGCAGTCTTGAACATCCAAGTGCAAGGCTTGCAAAAAAACAAAAAGGCTATTATGGATACATAGACATGTTATAGCAGCCAGGCACTATTGTCAGATAAGTTGTCTATGGATTTGCAACAAGACAACTTTTATCGGGGGCAGGAGAGGGCCCCCCTCCCCGATAGGCCTGAAGAGTGAAGGAAAGATGGGCCCCACTCGGCTCCATAACATTGGATGGCGGAAGCAACGTCAAACATCCCTTCCACCCAGTGATCTTAAGCGGGAAATTTAGCATTTTGTAAAATGTGAGATCTTTATGACCCCAGATCTTACATCTAAGAGGTCCTGTCATGCTTTTTGTTCCCCATTACAAGGGATGTTTACATTCCCTGTAATAGGAATTTAAAGCGCCTCGTCCATCAGAAGCTAATGCATACACAAGTCCTGCCGCATATGAAAATGGTTCAAACCACACATGTGAGGTATCACCGATCGTTAGAGCAATAATTCTAGCACTCCAACTCAAAACTGGTAACCTGTAGAAGTTTGTAAATGTTGCCTATGGAGATTTAAGGGTCAAAGTTCATCACCATTCCACAAGCAGGCGCAAATTTTGTAGTGTGATATGTTAGGTATGTACTCAGCGTAACATCTTTCCCAATATAAAAAAAAGAAATAGGACAACAGTAAAGTTAGTCCAATTTTAAAATTAAACACAAGTGTATTTCAACCCCCCCACAAAAAAAGTTTGCATTTGTAAGAACGCTATGCAAATACAAATGTGACAAAGTATTGCAACAACCATTTTATTCTCTAGGGAATGAGGGTGCCAAGTAATTTTCTAGCAAAAAAAAAAAAACACCAGGTCTGAAATATAGGCTGGGTTCTTAAGTAGTTAAGGGAAAAATTGAGGGTAAAGCACAAAAAGTCCAGCCTTTACTACCACACCATTTCTGCTCTGATGTCACGAGGACAGAAGAAAAATCTCCCCAATGTCACATACAAATAAATCCGGACAGAAGAGATAGTCTTCCCCATAGTGCAAAATAAAATAAACTCCCAGACACTAAGCTTTGAGAATTTTGCAATATATAGACAAGCAAACTACAAAAAAAATAAACCTACCAAACCCAGAGGTCCGATTTTGGGGGCGAGAGCTGAGGTAGCCCCTACCTCACCACCAGTGCATCTTAGAAAAACTACAAATAAAAAAAAAAAAAAGACACATGGGAAGTTAACAAAAAACGAATAAATAAACAAATCGGTATGCAAACAAGCCCTGTATATGCATAAAGGAATGTACTCAATCTTTCGGCACAGAACCAGTCACACACAGACATGTTCTGTTTCCTAAGAGGAGGTTTTTCTAAGCTCACCACTGGAATATACCCAGACACACCAGACTGGTATAGTGGCGGGTGGCTATGGCAATCTAAGGGATGATGCAAATATTGTATAAAAAGAAAGCGTTGCAATAAATCCATCAATCCTAGAAGTTCTTTAAAAGAATTCCAAATCTTAAAATTCAATTGATGGGGCGAGGCAGTGCCATACAGTACTTACTTTTCTCTCCCAGATCCAGAGATCTTTGGTTATAAAGTCTGTAAGGCTGGCAACATTATGCTTTTGGTTCCCTGCAGACACCCAGATGATGAAACCCTCACAGAAACCAACCAGCCTGACAAGTAACTGGTTGTCTGTAGCAGTGCACTGCTTGCAGACACCAAAAACTCAAAGCCCAAGATCTCTGGATCAGGTGAAGACTTACCTCAACCAGATAGTAAAGTAAAGCAGTGCTTTGCCCATCAGGGGAAAAGCAACAGGTTACCTTTCATATCCTCTAAAATTGCACAAGCTGACATGTGCAGTTGTCATTGTGGTGTGAATGGGACACAAAGTAATTGTTTTCTATGAGCCCTAGAAGTGACCTCCCTTTATCCAGGGCAGAAAAGGGTAGCTTATTGCAAATACAAAAGAGCCTGTAGGCCCCATACACAGGAGGCCCCACTCCCCCCCACATAACCAAGACACAGGAGGCCCCACACCGTCCACTGCCCCATATACCCAGGAGGCCCACTCCCCCCACATAACTAGGCCACAGGAGGCCCCACACCGTCCACTGCCCCATATACCCAGGTCACAGGAGGCCCCACTCCCCCCACATAACTAGGCCACAGGAGGCCCCGCACCCGTCTACCACACCCTCTGCTGTATGAAGAGCTCCTGTCTTCATCCCCGGTGATTGGGAACACACATTACCCCGCACACACGTGACTCCGCTGCAGCTTGCCCAGGACAGGGGGCCCTCGGCTGGGCGGCTCGCATTCCCCCTGTCCCGCCTCACGTACCGATTTTAACTTCGAGGGGGTCGAATTTAGGAGGCATGTCTGTGCTGGACTAAGGGGGATTCCACTTCTCTCGGACCGGTTTCGGTGTCGGATGAACCCAGATTCGGGACGACCGAAGGACAGTTGCACCTACACCAGCAAGGAAGCGGGATAGGAAAGAGGGTGGAGCAAAGGCGACGCCGACCTAATATAGCCGGAGATCTCGCGGGATGACAGAGAGATATCGCGGGATTTGGGATCAGTGTCTCCTTCTAGCCGCCATCTTGTGTGTGGCAACAAATGTGGACATGTTGTAGTTAGTATAACAACCATAGCTCCCAACTGTCCAGATTTTCGAGGGGCTGTCCCTAATTTGGAACCAAGCCCCTCTGTCCCTCTGTGCGCCTCATTTGTACCTCATTTTGGTCTGATCTATATGGTATATAAAATGCACCATTTATCGTTCAAAAAGTGTTCCCCAGAGCTAAACCTTTCATCCAAATTCTAAATTGCTGAATTTGTAAATTTCAAGAGCCAATATAAAGGAATAGTAGTGGTTAAAAAAAGCACTTGGTTTAACTAATCATTTTTGTTGTTCAATTCTCCTTTAAGGGGGCGTGGCAAGGAGCGTGTCCTGTGCCTGCATACATTTGCTAATAGGTGTCTCTCGTTCCCATCTCAAAAAGTTGGGAGGTATGTAAAAACCATCAACAGGCCGCTCCTGGCTGCTTTGCTGTGATAATGCAGCCAATCTGTAGAAAGGATTTTTATTTTGCAGCTTACAGGTGGCAATTGTTATTCAGACTGTAGCTGTTTAGGGTGACTGGACATTTGTCCTACTTTCGGTTGCTAGGGGCAGTGTTATTATACCCAGGACCCTGTATTCACTATATCTAGTCTCACACAGTACATGGAAATGCAATTATTTTAGTAAATATAAACAGCTAAATACTTTTTCTCATCAGCAGTATATAGCAGTCTTGTGACTTCTATCTGTGTCTGGTTAAATCTTGTAGGAAGAGTTTACATTCTCTTCTGACTGTCCTATGAGGCTGCAGGACCCCTGACCCTCTGTCTGGACAGTGCTGATTTGCCCTGTGTCGGTCACATGCACCAATACACATCAAACTGAGCATGTGCAGATTGCCCATAAGTCCCTGTCTTATCAGGAGATGGATCTGGGGACAGTAAAAGAAGGGGAGGATCAGAGAAGACAGGCTCAAACAGCCTTTTTACACAATGCAGAGGATTTACCCCCTTTCACAGTAAATATAACAAGGATGCTTTACTACATATACAGATTGATTTTACTGTTGTGGGCCTAGTAACACTTTAAGGCCTCATGCACACTGGGTAGCAAAAACACCACTTTTACAGGCTTTTGATGCCCCTCTATGTTAGCCTTTATATCCATGCACACATAGGTGTTTACAGGCGATTAGAGGAAGAAAAAGAAACTCACCACCAACACATTGATGAAAGGAACGGCCAATGCTCATTAATGCTAGCATGTTTATGCACGTTTGCATGTTAATGCAGTCTAATGGACAGAATAAATTAATTTTCTGAAAAAAAAAGAATGCATTAAGGTCAAACACACAAAAGCACATTAACCGATTAGGGATCGCCCACCCGCAATGTACTGCGGAGGGGCAGCCCACACAGGCAAAGCAGCATACCTGTACGTCGCTGCCTGCTTCTGGATTTAGGGTGCACATATGCCCTAATTGATTGCACACAGCGGGAGCCTGTCAGCAAGTCCCAGCCTGCTGATCAGCTGTGTAAAATCACAGCCCAGAGCCCTGTGTTCACAACCAACACAGGATTTTGTACAGAGGGACAATCTCAGATGAGAAACTAAGACCCCATACACACTATTAGATTTTCTTCAGATTTGCCAAACCATGTAGTGCAAGGGCCTGCCTGATTGCATACAAACTGAAACTGTAGTTGTACAACCAAGCGTCTGATTTATGTCAAAAGGGCGTATGCAGGATTTTGTCTAGCATACTAACTACTAACATCGCAACCCGGCTGCCCCCCATCCCCGCCCGTTACTGTACCAGCTTGGGTCAGTATACACAGAACGCCCGGGCGGCAGCTGGAGAGGACACACAGTGTGCAGCGGTTGGAGAATAGGTAGTGACACATAGGCTCAGGCCTCAGTGCAGGAGTGAAGAGAGGAGGAGGAAGACACAGCCTGCGGCACTGAAGGGGTGTTCAGGTCCAGCTAAAAAAAAAATGCCTAGGGGAGTCAGGGCTTTCGTCAGTCTCGGGATGGTGTCACCCCTCTAGCGGGTGCCACACGGGTGTGGACCGCACCCCCCGGCCCTTCCCTAGCAACGCCACTGGATATATGACTCCATCTTCCAACTTTCATTTGTTCCCACTCTCTATGGACTACTTTGGCCCCCTTGATGGGGCTATTCACCAATATCTGAGGGTCTTGGGTGGATAATGATTTCCTTATCAAACTCCCCAGCGGATCTTCCCGTTGATCCCGTCTCATATCCTCTTTTGTCAACTGAGGCAGTTCTTGGCTGCGTACTTGAGTCAAATCACAGTAATATCTTGGTACTCCTGCGGGGGTGACTCCCACAGCTTTGAGCCCTATGGCCCCCCTGTGTATATACTCTACTCCTTGACACACAGCCTGCACTCCTTCTGGCCAGCACTAAGGGAGTGAGGCCTTCAAGAAAGAGCATCAGCGTCTTGGTTTCCCACTCCTGGTCGATATTTCAAGCTGAACTGAAATTCGGACAGGGTTGCCAACCACTGATATCCAGTGTCATCCAGCTTGGCAGTGGACAGTAAGTAGGTCAAGGGGTTGTTGTCAGTCTTCACCACAAAGGTAGCCCCGTACAGATAGTCACGTAGCTTATCTACCATAGCCCACTTGAGGGCCAGGAACTCCAATTTGTGAACGGGATAGTTCTTCTCAGGAGGGGGGAGGCTGCGACTCACAAAGGCCACCCGTCGAAGTCTCCCCTCTGACTCGGTACAACACCCCCCAAGGCCATCTCTGCTGGCATCTACGTGCAATTCATACAGTTTAGATGGATCAGCCTAGGCCAACACCGGTGCTTCAACCAGGCTCTCCTTCAGCCGTTCAAAGGACCTTTCACAATTCACCGTCCATTGTTCTTGAATATACTCACGGGCTTCCTGGGGCATCCTCTCTAAATTTTTTGCTGATCCTCCTCCGTTTGCGTCTGTAACAGCTTGTTCAATGGCCGGGCAATCTGTGAGAAGTTCTTCACAAATCTTCTGTAGTAAGAGCAGAAATCCAAGAATGACCTAAACTTAAAGCCAGGAAGTAACAGCCTCCAACTTCTGAGGGTCAGCTGCTATTGCCTCGGCTGACACTACATGCCCTAGGTACGTGACCATGGTCTGGTAGAATTGTCACTTCTCTAACGATAGCTTCAACCCCTCGGTGTGTAGCTGCTGGCAAAATTTCTGAACTTCATGCTCCTCCAGAGTTCTCCTGAACACGATGATATCATCAAGATACACTAGCCCTTCCACCAAGTTTATATCACCCACAGTGTTCTAGACATGTGCGATTAGTTTCGTACGAATTCGTAATTCGTACGAATTTTTCGAAATTCGTACGAATTTACGAATCCGTAGTACGAATTTTTTCGAATACGAATTCCGTACGGAATACGAAATTCCGTTTACGAATTTCGTCGCCAAATTATTCGACTCCGACTACCAAATATCGAATTTCAACTAATATTATAGCGGATATAAGGAATGATTCGTAAAACAAAGTGTAATTTTTGCAGGAAAAATTCAGTTTACGAATTTCAGCTCCAAATTATTCGAATCAAACTACCAATATCGAATTTCAACTAATTCGAAAGAAATTATTATAGCGGATATAACGAATTATTCGAATGATTCGTAAAACAAAGTGTAATTTTTGAAGGAAAAAAAGCTATTTAAAATCACTCGCGGTCCCCCTCAAAATCCATATCAGACCCTTTATCCGAGCACGCAACCTGGCAGGCCGCAGGAAAAGAGGGGGACGAGAGCGCCCCCCCTCCTGAACCGTACCAGGCCACATGCCCTCAACTTTGGGAGGGTGCTTTGGGGGTCTGAGACCCCCAAAGCACCTTGTCCCCATGTTGATGAGGACAAGGGCCTCATCCCCACAACCCTGGCCATTGGTTGTGGGGGTCTGCGGGTGGGGGGCTTATCAGAATCTGGAAGCCCCCTTTAACAAGCTGTGTGAAATGGTAAGGGGGTACAAAAGTACCCCTACCATTTCACCAAAAAAGGTGACAAAAATGGTAAAAATGACAGGAGACGGTCTTTGACAATTCCTTTATTAAAATCTTCTTTCTTCTGGTCTTCCTCCTTCCTTTCTTCATCCTTCGGTTTATTCATCTTCTCCTTCCGGCATCTTCTTCCATCTTCTTCTTCCTCCGATCCGCTTCTTCTTGCTCTGGTCTTCTCATCCTTCTCGTCCGGCATCTTCTTCCATGGCGTCGGCGTCGGTGTCTCTTCTTGGGCCGCTCCTCGCAGTGGGAGGCTCCCGTTGTGTGAGGCTTCGCTGCGTCTGACAGGTCTTTTATAACGGAGGGCACCTGGTGACCCCGCCCCCGTTATAAAAGACCTGTCAGACGCAGCGAAGCCTCACACAGCGGGAGCCTCCCATTGCGAGGAGCGGCCGACAGAAGAACAGACGCCGACGCCATGGAAGAAGATGCCGTACGAGAAGGACGAGAAGACCAGAGCAAGAAGAAGCGGATCGGAGGAAGAAGAAGATGGAAGAAGAAGATGGAAGAAGATGCCGGAAGGAGAAGATGAAGAAACCAAAGGATGAAGAAAGGAAGAAGGAAGAAGGAAGACCAGAAGAAAGAAGATTTTAATCCCTGTGGCATTCATTCAACTCAAACCCAAGAGGGCTGATAAAGGCCATCTTTTCTCGGTCACCTGGGTGCATGGGTATCTGGTATATGCACTCTACAAATCCAGTACCCTGAACCATTTGGGCCCTGATAAGCATTGTAGGTCTTCTTCAATGTATGGGGTTGTGTACTGATCTGGTATAGTTCTTCGGTTTTAAGGTTTGGTAGTTGATACACATCCGAAGGGACCCATTCTTATTTCTCACCACCACAATCGGGGAAGCAGAAGGGCTTCTGAACTCCCGAACCCGCGAACGGACCGAAAGTTTGCACGAACGTTAGAACCCTATTAATTACAATGGACGCGAACGTTCAAATTCTAAAGTGCTAATTATAATGGCTAATATGCATGTTATTGTCCTAAAAAGGGTTTGGGGGCCCGGGTCCTGCCCCAGGGGACATGTATCAATGCAAAAATACGTTTTAAAAACGGCAGTTTTTTTCTGGAGCAGTCATTTTAATGATGCATAAAGTGAAAAAAAAAAGTGAAATATTCCTTTAAATATGGTACCTGGGGGTGTCTAAAGTATGCCTGTGAAGTGGCATGTGTTTCCTGTGTGTAGAACTGTCCCTGCACAAAATGACATTTGTAAAGGAAAAAAAGCTATTTAAAACTGCTTGCAGCTTTAATTTAATGTCTTATCCTGGGCTGGCAATATGGATGAAAATCTTTGATAAAAATGGCATGGCTACCCCCCTACCCCAGCCCATTACCAGCCCCTTTGGGTCTTGTATGGATATTTAGGGGAACCCTGCACCCAAAATAAAACCCTATACCTAAAACCCTATATACTCTGAACAGCAGCAAGGCCGGTGCTACCACTAGGCGAAGTAGGCAGCCGCCTAGGGCGCACTACCACCTAGGGCGCAACCACGGCCTCTGTCCTGTTTGAGCTCAGCTCTCCTCTCCTGGTCGCTTGCCCCATTCAAGAGAACAAATCTGCCACCAATCCCCCATGTGTCCCGCTGAGCGCCCCGCTGGGCTGTCACATCTCCTCACACAGGTCAGGTATAACTCACAGCGCCGCTCCGGGACTCCTTTGCTCCAGCCTGTCCCCCTCGGCTCTGTGTGTGTGTGCAGCGGAGGGGTGGGGCTCGGCGGAGATAGGAGCATTGAGAGGTGCAGCGTCTGTCAGCTGACCTCCCGCCCGGCGGGGACAACGTGGAGCGGGTGGATGGCGCTGGCCTGGCCCCGGCGGGGACATCGTGGAGCGGATGGATGGTGCTGGCCTGGCCCCGGCAGGGACATCGTGAAGCGGGTGGATGGCGCTGGCGTTGAATCGGACTCCTAAACAATTCTGCACACCCAGTGCTGAGGAGAGGCCCTGATGATGGTCGAAGCAACAAAGAGCAGAGGTAAGGAGGAGGATGGATCCTCCCCGATCTACATTGAGCTGTATGGAGGGGGTTTGTGTGTGAGTAGTGCAGGAAGTAGGTGTCAGTGTAATGGTCAGTGCAGGTGTCAGTGTAGGGGTCAGTGTAAAGGTCAGTGTAGGTGTCAGTGTAGGTGTCAGTGTAATGGTCAGTGTAGGTGTCAGTGCAATGGTCAATGTAGGTGTCAGTGTAGGTGTCAGTGCAGGTGTCAGTGCAGGTGTCAGTGTAATGGTCAGTGTAGGTGTCAGTGCATGTGTCAGTGTAGGTGTCAGTGCATGTGTCAGTGTAGGTGTCAGTGCATGTGTCAGTGTAATGGTCAGTGTAGGTGTCAATGTAGGTGTCAGTGTATGTGTCAGTGTAGGTGTCAGTGCATGTGTCAGTGTAGGTGTCAGTGTAGGTGTCAGTGTAGGTGTCATTGCATGTGTCAGTGTAATGGTCAGTGCACGTGTCAGTGTAATGGTCACTGTAGGTGTCAGTGTAATGGTCACTGTAGGTGTCAGTGTATGTGTCAGTGTAGGTGTCAGTGTAGGTGTCAGTGCATGTGTCAGTGTAGGTGTCAGTGTGTTTTTTTTTTACTAGTAATGGCAGCAATCAGCGACCCATATCGGGACTGCGATATTGCGGTGGACAAATCGGACACTAATGCCGCGTACACACGACCGGTTTTGCCGTCGGAATAAACTCCAAAGGTTTTTCCGACAGAGTTCCGACGAAGTTCCACTGAAAGTCTGACCGTCTAGAACGTGGTGACGTGCAACACGTACGACGGGACTAGAAAAAGGAAGTTCAATAGCCAAAAGCTTCCGTCTCGTACTTGCTTCAGAGCATGCGTTGTTTTTGGTCCGTTGGAACAGCATACAGACGAGCGGTTTTCCCGATAGGAAATAGTTCAGTCGGAAATATTAAGAACATGTTCTATTTCTAGGTCCGTCAGAATTTTCAAAAAAAAAAAGTCAGACACACACGATCTGAATATCCGATGAAAAGATTCTGTCAGACATTCCGATCGTGTGTACGCGGCATTAGTGAAATTTTTGACACTTTTTTGGGAACCAGTGACAATAATACAGTGATCAGTTCTAAAAATATGTACTGTCACTATACTAATGACACTGGCTGGGAAGGAGATAACATCTAGGGTAAGGTGACCAGATTTTTAAAATGAAATCCGGGGACATTTTTTTTTTTTGTACTAGTAATGGCAGCAATCGGCGACTCTTTGCCCATCTCCGCTGCCCCTGCCCGCCTCACAGCCTGTCAAGTCTTACTCTCCGGGCCCCAGGTACTACTGGGTGGGGAGCAGAGGAAGATCACTCCACCAGGGAAGGCAAGGAGATAAACAGGCAGGCGGCTGGCCGGGACTTGAGCCAAGGCAGAAGAACATGCGAGCGGAGCTGAATGAGCATGAGCCCAAAACTTAAGAAATATTCCCTCCGCTCCGACCAGAACATGATCATCAGAAAGGGGCACAAATAATGTAAAAAAATAAACCCCCATAAGCTAGTAGGAGCGGCAGAGGAGGGGGGGGGGGGTGCAATTCAGATTTTTTTTTTATTCTGCACGGGTTGTCTTTGAAATTGCCCCAGCCCCTGTTCAAATTCAAAACCGGGGACAAAACCGGGGACAGACTTGATCCGGGGACAGTGTCCTCAATCCGGGGACTGTCCCCGGAAACCGGGGATGTCTGGTCACCCTAATCTGGGGCAATCAATGGGTTAAATGTGTGCCTAACAAGTGTTTTCTCACTGTGGGGGAGGTGATTTTACTAAGGAAAGACATAGGTCCCTGTACCTGCTTTGCAGGAACACAGGATCAATGTCTTCCACACTGACAGATTTGTGAACTGCCTTGTTTACATAGGTAGACCACTAGGCGTGTCCGCCAGATCCGCTGATTGGCTCTGATACCCAGAAATGCAGGATCACGTATATACATGATCCTGCGCAGCGTGACCACTAGGGATGGGCCCGGTGCTCGATGCGAACCCACGTTCGCATCGAGCACCGGGCGTTCGCTCGCTCGGCGAGCCCAGAACTATTTTGGCCGCTCGCATCACGTTCGTGTGATGCGAGCGGCCCCGCAATGCATTGCGGCCGGCGCGGCCGGCGCAGTGCATTGCTGGCTGATGATTGGCCAAGCATGCACTGTGACCCCGCATGCTTGGCCAATCACATCCCCGGAAACTCGAAGAGCCATAATTGGCTACAGGCAGGACGCCTGTAGCCAATTACAGCTCAGGGGCTGTAGTACACGCCCCCCCCTATAAAAGGCCGCCACGCCGTCTGCGCCGGTCACATGCTGTTCCGGCGCAGATTGAGCAGGCTGATTCTGTGACACTCTGCTGGATTTAGTTAGGTAGAGAGATTCACTTACAGAGATTGAGTTAGATAGATTCAGTTACAAAGATTGATTGAGAAAGAGGGGCTTGTAGTGTGTTCGTGGCAGGCAGGCAGAGCTCCTATATTTTGTTACCAGAAGCACCTATAGGACTTGTAGTGTGTTCGTGGCAGGCAGGCAGAGCTCCTATATTTTGTTACCAGAAGCACCTATAGGACTTGTAGTGTGTTCGTGGCAGGCAGGCAGAGCTCCTATATTTTGTTCCCAGAAGCACCTATAGGACTTGTAGTGTGTTCGTGGCAGGCAGGCAGAGCTCCTATATTTTGTTCCCAGAAGCACCTATAGGACTTGTAGTGTGTTCGTGGCAGGCAGGCAGAGCTCCTATATTTTGTTCCCAGAAGCACCTATAGGACTTGTAGTGTGTTCGTGGCAGGGAGGCAGAGCTCCTATATTTTGTTCCCAGAAGCACCTATAGGACTTGAAGTGTGTTAGTCCCATCACACACACAGAGCTATATTTTCTTCCCAGAAGCACCTATAGGACTTGAAGTGTGTTAGTCCCATCACACACACAGAGCTATATTTTGTTCCCAGAAGCACCTATAGGACTTGAAGTGTGTTAGTCCAATCACACACACAGAGCTATATTTTGTTCCCAGAAGCACCTATAGGACTTGAAGTGTGTTAGTCCCATCACACACACAGAGCTATATTTTGTTCCCAGAAGCACCTATAGGACTTGAAGTGTGTTAGTCCCATCACACACACAGAGCTATATTTTGTTCCCAGAGGCACCTATAGGACTTGAAGTGTGTTAGTCCCATTACACACACAGAGCTATATTTTCTTCCCAGAAGCACCTATAGGACTTGAAGTGTGTTAGTCCCATCACACACACAGAGCTATATTTTGTTCCCAGAAGCACCTATAGGACTTGAAGTGTGTTAGTCCAATCACACACACAGAGCTATATTTTGTTCCCAGAAGCACCTATAGGACTTGAAGTGTGTTAGTCCCATCACACACACAGAGCTATATTTTGTTCCCAGAAGCACCTATAGGACTTGAAGTGTGTTAGTCCCATCACACAGACCTTTATTTCCTTCCCAGAAGCACCTATAGGACTTGAAGTGTGTTAGTCCCATCACACACACAGAGCTATATTTTGTTCCCAGAAGCACCTATAGGACTTGAAGTGTGTTAGTCCCATCACACACACAGAGCTATATTTTGTTCCCAGAGGCACCTATAGGACTTGAAGTGTGTTAGTCCCATTACACACACAGAGCTATATTTTGTTCCCAGAAGCACCTATAGGACTTGAAGTGTGTTAGTCCCATCACACACACAGAGCTATATTTTGTTCCCAGAAGCACCTATAGGACTTGAAGTGTGTTAGTCCCATCACACACACAGAGCTATATTTTGTTCCCAGAAGCACCTATAGGACTTGAAGTGTGTTAGTCCCATCACACAGACCTTTATTTCCTTCCCAGAAGCACCTATAGGACTTGAAGTGTGTTAGTCCCATCACACACACAGAGCTATATTTTGTTCCCAGAAGCACCTATAGGACTTGAAGTGTGTTAGTCCCATCACACACACAGAGCTATATTTTGTTCCCAGAAGCACCTATAGGACTTGAAGTGTGTTAGTCCCATCACACACACAGAGCTATATTTTCTTCCCAGAAGCACCTATAGGACTTGAAGTGTGTTAGTCCCATCACACACACAGAGCTATATTTTGTTCCCAGAAGCACCTATAGGACTTGAAGTGTGTTAGTCCCATCACACACACAGAGCTATATTTTGTCCCCAGAAGCACCTATAGGACTTGAAGTGTGTTAGTCCCATCACACACACAGAGCTATATTTTCTTCCCAGAAGCACCTATAGGACTTGAAGTGTGTTAGTCCCATCACACACACAGAGCTATATTTTGTTCCCAGAAGCACCTATAGGACTTGAAGTGTGTTAGTCCCATCACACACACAGAGCTATATTTTGTTCCCAGAAGCACCTATAGGACTTGAAGTGTGTTAGTCCCATCACACACACAGAGCTATATTTTGTTCCCAGAGGCACCTATAGGACTTGAAGTGTGTTAGTCCCATTACACACACAGAGCTATATTTTCTTCCCAGAAGCACCTATAGGACTTGAAGTGTGTTAGTCCCATCACACACACAGAGCTATATTTTGTTCCCAGGAGCACCTATAGGACTTGAAGTGTGTTAGTCCCATCACACACACAGAGCTATATTTTGTTCCCAGAAGCACCTATAGGACTTGAAGTGTGTTAGTCCCATCACACACACAGAGCTATATTTTGTTCCCAGAAGCACCTATAGGACTTGAAGTGTGTTAGTCCCATCACACAGACCTTTATTTCCTTCCCAGAAGCACCTATAGGACTTGAAGTGTGTTAGTCCCATCACACACACAGAGCTATATTTTGTTCCCAGAAGCACCTATAGGACTTGAAGTGTGTTAGTCCCATCACACACACAGAGCTATATTTTGTTCCCAGAGGCACCTATAGGACTTGAAGTGTGTTAGTCCCATTACACACACAGAGCTATATTTTGTTCCCAGAAGCACCTATAGGACTTGAAGTGTGTTAGTCCCATCACACACACAGAGCTATATTTTGTTCCCAGAAGCACCTATAGGACTTGAAGTGTGTTAGTCCCATCACACACACAGAGCTATATTTTGTTCCCAGAAGCACCTATAGGACTTGAAGTGTGTTAGTCCCATCACACAGACCTTTATTTCCTTCCCAGAAGCACCTATAGGACTTGAAGTGTGTTAGTCCCATCACACACACAGAGCTATATTTTGTTCCCAGAAGCACCTATAGGACTTGACGTGTGTTAGTCCCATCACACACACAGAGCTATATTTTGTTCCCAGAAGCACCTATAGGACTTGAAGTGTGTTAGTCCCATCACACACACAGAGCTATATTTTCTTCCCAGAAGCACCTATAGGACTTGAAGTGTGTTAGTCCCATCACACACACAGAGCTATATTTTGTTCCCAGAAGCACCTATAGGACTTGAAGTGTGTTAGTCCCATCACACACACAGAGCTATATTTTGTTCCCAGAAGCACCTATAGGACTTGAAGTGTGTTAGTCCCATCACACACACAGAGCTATATTTTCTTCCCAGAAGCACCTATAGGACTTGAAGTGTGTTAGTCCCATCACACACACAGAGCTATATTTTGTTCCCAGAAGCACCTATAGGACTTGAAGTGTGTTAGTCCCATCACACACACAGAGCTATATTTTGTTCCCAGAAGCACCTATAGGACTTGAAGTGTGTTAGTCCCATCACACACACAGAGCTATATTTTGTTCCCAGAAGCACCTATAGGACTTGAAGTGTGTTAGTCCCATCACACACACAGAGCTATATTTTGTTCCCAGAAGCACCTATAGGACTTGAAGTGTGTTAGTGGCATCACACAGAGCTCCTATATATTCTTCTCAGCAGCACCCACAGGACTTCTAGTGTGTTAGTGGCATCACACAGAGCTCCTCTATTTTCTTTGCAGAAGCACCCACAGGACTTCTAGTGTGTTAGTGGCATCACACAGAGCTCCTCTATTTTCTTTGCATAAGCACCCACAGGACTTCTAGTGTGTTAGTGGCATCACACAGAGCTCCTCTATTTTCTTTGCATAAGCACCCACAGGACTTCTAGTGTGTTAGTGGCATCACACAGAGCTCCTCTATTTTCTTTGCAGAAGCACCCACAGGACTTCTAGTGTGTTAGTGGCATCACACAGAGCTTCTCTATTTTCTTTGCAGAAGCACCCATAGGACTTCTAGTGTGTTAGTGGCATCACACAGAGCTCCTATATATTCTTCTCAGCAGCACCCACAGGACTTCTAGTGTGTTAGTGGCATCACACAGAGCTCCTCTATTTTCTTTGCATAAGCACCCACAGGACTTCTAATGTGTTAGTGGCATCACACAGAGCTCCTCTATTTTCTTTGCATAAGCACCCACAGGACTTCTAGTGTGTTAGTGGCATCACACAGAGCTCCTCTATTTTCTTTGCAGAAGCACCCATAGGACTTCTAGTGTGTTAGTGGCATCACACAGAGCTCCTATATATTCTTCTCAGCAGCACCCACAGGACTTCTAGTGTGTTAGTGGCATCACACAGAGCTCCTCTATTTTCTTTGCATAAGCACCCACAGGACTTCTAGTGTGTTAGTGGCATCACACAGAGCTCCTCTATTTTCTTTGCATAAGCACCCACAGGACTTCTAGTGTGTTAGTGGCATCACACAGAGCTCCTCTATTTTCTTTGCAGAAGCACCCATAGGACTTCTAGTGTGTTAGTGGCATCACACAGAGCTCCTATATATTCTTCTCAGCAGCACCCACAGGACTTCTAGTGTGTTAGTGGCATCACACAGAGCTCCTCTATTTTCTTTGCATAAGCACCCACAGGACTTCTAGTGTGTTAGTGGCATCACACAGAGCTCCTCTATTTTCTTAGCAGAAGCACCCATAGGACTTCTAGTGTGTTAGTGGCATCACACAGAGCTCCTATATATTCTTCTCAGCAGCACCCACAGGACTTCTAGTGTGTTAGTGGCATCACACAGAGCTCCTCTATTTTCTTTGCAGAAGCACCCATAGGACTTCTAGTGTGTTAGTGGCATCACACAGAGCTCCTATATATTCTTCTCAGCAGCACCCACAGGACTACCGACTACAATGGCTGGAAGACCGCCAAGGGGAGGCAGAGCGTGCAGAGCCAAGAACACAGGGCAGGCAGGCTCTGTTTCTAGTGGACGTGGCCGTGGACGTGGACGTGGTCGTGCATCGTCATCAGCACGTGGCCATGGGACACGCGCGTCTTTGTTTTCGGCAGCTGGACATGTGGAGCCGCATCATGCTGAAGGCTTGGTAGAATGGATGACCAAGCCCTCCTCATCCTCCTCATCCTCTCTCACCCAGGCTCAGGGTACTGACAGAGCATCATCAGCCACCCCTTCCCTAGACCCACCATGTCCTCCTGAGGAGTCCCCCGAACTCTTTGAGCACAGTGTTGGGTACATGCTCCAGGAGGATGCCCAACGATTCGAAGGCTCGGATGACGATACCCAGCTTGAGGAATCTGGCAGTACTGTTCCACCAGCTGCAGCTTACTGCCAGGTTTGCTCTAGTGGTGAAGAGGGAGGGGATGATGAGGTCACTGACTCCACGTGGGTGCCTCAAGGGAGAGAGGATGAGGAGGAGGACGAGGAGGAGGAGGATGCGGCGTCACATGTCCAACGAGGCAGGATGCCCCCTGGAGGCCAGGTAGAGGCCAGCACAGCAACTGTACAACACCGCAGAGCTCCGCCTGTGCAGGGCGCTGCCTCTGCACGTTATCAGAAAAGTTCTTTGGTGTGGGCCTTTTTTGAGACGAGTGCAGCAGATCGCACCACTGCTATTTGCAATATTTGTCTCAAGCGTATCTCGCGTGGCCAAAACATCAGCCGCTTGGGCACGACAAGCATGACCAGACATATGGCGACCTGCCATGCAGCTCGTTGGCAGGCACACATAAAAGACCCACACCAAAGAACTAAGCGGACCTCTCCTTGCTCCTCCTCAGCTGGGATCTCCATCCCCACTACACCTTCAGTCCTCTCTGAAAGCTGCTCTGAGAGGACTGAAGGTGTAGAATTAGGTGTGTCACAACCAAGTACTTGCAGTACACCGACGTCCGATTGCAGCAGGCAAATTT
Organism: Lithobates sylvaticus; assembly: GCA_028564925.1. Lineage (NCBI taxonomy): Eukaryota > Metazoa > Chordata > Amphibia > Anura > Ranidae > Lithobates > Lithobates sylvaticus. Next base: position 89,928,910 of record CM053033.1, read on the forward strand.
CCCTGCCCCAGCTGCTGGACCGTAGAAAGAAGTACACTCCCAGCCATCCACATGCCCAGCGGTTGAATGCTAGCCTTGCTAAATTGCTAGCACTTCAACTGCTGCCTTTTCAGTTGGTAGACTCGGCCCCCTTCCGTGAGTTTGTTCAATGTGCGGTTCCTCAGTGGCAGGTTCCCAAACGCCACTTTTTCTCGCGGAAGGCGATTCCGTCTCTCTACCGGCATGTGGAGGGCAATGTCCATGCCTCGCTGGACAGGGCGGTCAGCGGTAAGGTGCATATTACCGCTGACTCATGGTCCAGCAGGCATGGACAGGGACGGTACCTTTCTTTCACGGCCCATTGGGTCACTCTATTGGCATCTGGGAGGGATGCAGGACAAGGTGCAGTAGTGTTGGAGGTTGTTCCGCCACCACGCCTCCAAAACGCGACTACTGCTACTGGTTGTGACACACCTCTCTCCTCCACCCCCTCCTCTTCTTCTTCCTCCAGTGCTCTGTCCTTGGAACCAGCGGTGCTCCGTAGGCGTACAAGGGGCTACGCAAGTACGCAGGCAAAAAGATGCCATGCCGTGCTTGCGCTGGTGTGTTTGGGGGACAGGAGCCACACTGGGCCAGAGGTTCTGGCAGCTCTGCAGGGGCAGGCCGAGAGGTGGTTGACGCCACGTCAGCTTAAGCCAGGAATGGTCGTTTCTGACAATGGCACCAACCTCCTCTCCGCCCTGCGACAGGGGCAGCTCACCCATGTGCCCTGCATGGCTCACGTCCTCAACCTGGTGGTGCAGCGGTTCTTGGGCAGGTTCCCAGGCTTACAGGATGTCCTGAGGCAGGCCAGGAAAGTCTGTGTGCATTTCCGCCGATCTTATAATGCCAGTGCTCGGCTGACTGAGCTGCAAAAGGAGCTGAACCTGCCCAAGAACCGCCTAATATGTGACATGCCCACCAGGTGGAACTCAACGTTGGCCATGCTGCAGCGACTGCACACGCAGCAGAGGGCCATCAATGAGTACCTTTGCGACTACGGCACCAGGACAGGGTCAGGGGAGCTTGGTTTTTTTTCCCCACGTCAGTGGAGCATGATCAGGGATGCATGCACTGTCCTCTCACCATTTGAGGAGGCCACGAGGATGGTGAGCAGTGACAGTGCATGCATCAGTGACACTGTCCCTCTTGTCCACCTGTTGGAGCATACGCTGCGTGGGATAATGGACAGGGCACTTGAGGCAGAACAGAGGCAGGAAGAGGAGGACTTCCTTGCCTCTCAAGGCCCCCTTTATCCGGACAGTGTTCCTTCTGTCCCACCCATCACACAGGAAGAGGATGAGGAGGAGGAGGAGGAGGAGGAGGAGGATTGTGTGAGCATGGAGGTGGAGCCTGGCACTCAGCATCAGCAGCAGCAGTCTTTTAGGGATGATGTACAGTCCCAACAAACCAGTGGACTTGTACGTGGCTGGGAGGAGGTGGCTGGCGATCATGTCATCCTCAGTGACCCAGAAGACTCCGGACTGAATGCCTCAGCTAACCTACGCTGCATGGCCTCCCTGATCCTGCAAAGCCTGCGGAAGGATCCTCGTGTTCTTCGGATCAAGGAGAGGGACCATTACTGGCTGGCCACTCTCCTTGATCCGCGGTACAAGGGTAAGGTTGCGGACCTTATCTTGCCGTCGCAGAGGGAGCAGAGGATGAGACATCTCAGGGAGGCCTTGCAGAAAGGTCTGTGCAACGCGTTCCCAGAAACTGGGAGGCTACAAACTCCTGGTCCTGGGCGACGAGTTGCTGAGGCTTCGGTCAGTGGCAGAAGGAGCGGTGGGGAAGGTGGACGTCTGACCGATGCGTTCAGACAATTTTTTAGTCCGCAGCCCCAAGGTATGATCGGTTCCAGCAACCATCGCCAGCGTCTGATATACATGGTGCAGGAATACCTTGGGGCAAGGTCAGACTTGGACACCTTTCCCACCGAAAATCCTCTGGCTTACTGGGTCCTGAGGATGGATCACTGGCCAGAGCTTGCACAGTATGCAATTGAGCTACTGGCCTGTCCTGCCTCCAGCGTTCTTTCCGAACGCACATTCAGTGCTGCTGGAGGATTTGTGACTGATCATAGGGTGCGCCTGTCCACCGCCTCGGTTGATCGACTGACATTCATCAAAATGAATCAGTCTTGGATCACCACCAGCTACCAGGCACCTGAGGCGGATATAACCGAATAATTTTTAATGTCACATCCCTTCAAGACTGCCTATGCTGATGCTGAGTGACTGTCCTCTTATGTTCACTGACTATCCTCTTCCTCCTCCTCAATGATCCATGCCACCACACCAGTGCCTAAGGCACAATTTTTCAGCCCCTGTTTAACAGGGGCGTGTACTTCCAATTTTTAAAAAAAATGCTTCGCAACACGTGTGACTGCTGTGCTCCAAGTACAGTCTCTGTGAGGGGTTGCAGTGTTGTGGCACCAGCACCAGTGCCTAAGGCACAATTTTTCAGCCCCTGTTTAACAGGGGCGGGTACTTACAATTTAAAAAAAAAAAATGCTTCGCAACACGTGTGACTGCTGTGCTCCAAGTACAGTATCTGTGAGGGCCGGGTTGCAGTGTTGTGGCACCAGCACCAGTGCCTAAGGCACAATTTTTCAGCCCCTGTTTAACAGGGGCGGGTACTTACAATTTTTAAAAAAAAATGCTTCGCAACACGTGTGACTGCTGTGCTCCAAGTACAGTATCTGTGAGGGCCGGGTTGCAGTGTTGTGGCACCAGCACCAGTGCCTAAGGCACAATTTTTCAGCCCCTGTTTAACAGGGCGGGTACTTACAATTTTTTAAAAAAATGCTTCGCAACACGTGTGACTGCTGTGCTCCAAGTACAGTATCTGTGAGGGCCGGGTTGCAGTGTTGTGGCACCAGCACCAGTGCCTAAGGCACAATTTTTCATCCCCTGTTTAACAGGGGCGGGTAATTACAAATCTTGATCTAATAGTTCACAGCAGGGCCCATTCCTGCGCCCACCAAGAGTAACTATGAGGGCCTGCAGTCTTGTGGCAACACCGTCCACCACCACCGCCAAAGGCCCAATTTTTCTGCCCTGTTCATCAGGTGCTTGCAATTACAAATCTTGATCTAATAACTCACAACAGGGCCCATTCCTGCGCCCACCAAGAGTAACTGTGAGGGCCTACAGTCTTGTGGCAACACCGTCCACCACCACCGCCAAAGGCCCAATTTTTCTGCCCTGTTCATCAGGTGCTTGCAATTACAAATCTTGATCTAATAACTCACAGCAGGGCCCATTCCTGCGCCCACCAAGAGTAACTATGAGGGCCTACAGTCTTGTGGCAACACCGTCCACCACCACCGCCAAAGGCCCAATTTTTCTGCCCTGTTCATCAGGTGCTTGCAATTACAAATCTTGATCTAATAACTCACAGCAGGGCCCATTCCTGCGCCCACCAAGAGTAACTGTGAGAGCTTACAGTCTTGTGGCAACACCGTCCACCACCACCACCACCCCCAATTTTTCTGCCCTGTTCAACAGGTGCATGCAATTACAAATCTTGATCTATTAACTCATAGCAGGGCCCATTCCTGTGCCCACCAGTCTTGTGGCTACACCAACATCTAATAGGGCAAATTTCTGCAGAGTATATACGCCAGGCCCCTACTTTCAAACATCCAACTTACAAACGACTCCTACTTGCAAATGGAAAGAGAAAACAGGAAGTGAGAGGAAATCTACCCCTAGGAAGGGAAATTCTATCCTGTTAGATTTAATTTGGGAAAAAGGTATCTCCTCTCTACTGATACTTTATCACCAATCCTTGTTTCAATTAAAACCCCACTTTTCCAAAAACATTTGTCATTGGGACGGAAAGTGAGGTGACATGTTCTGAACAGATGTGCAAAGACAGCAAATGTTACAGGGGTGATAACCCCTCCCTATGTTCTCCAAAAAGCTTAAAAATAGATTTTTTTGGGATGGAGCTACACTTCATAATGTACCTGTTCAGATTCTACTTAAGAACAAACCTAAAGCCGCAAGTGGTTTTAAATGGCTTCTTTTTTTCCTTTACAAATGTCATTTTGTGCAAGGACAGTTCTAAACACGGGAAACACATGCCACTTCACAGGCATACTTTAGACACCCCCCAGGTACCATATTTAAAGGAAAATTTCACTTTTTTTTTTTCACTTTATGCATCATTAAAATGACTGCTCCCGAAAAAACGTTAGTTTTTAAAAGTTCTTTTTGCATTGATATATGTCCCCTGGGGCAGGACCCGGGTCCCCAAACCTGTTTTATGACATTAACATGCATATTGGCCGTTGTAATTAGCACTTTTGATTTCGAACGTTCGCGTCCATTATAACGTATAGGGTTCGAAAATTCGCGCGAACTTTCGGTCCGTTCGAAGGTTCTGGTTCGAACCGAACCCGGGGGTGTTCGGCTCATCCCTAGTGACCACCCTGTAGCAGTAAATCTGCCATCAGGCGATCAGCAACTGGTTAAGATCATCAGCATTATGATAACTCACAGGCAGCAGGCACTCTATCATGGCTCTGGCTGGCTCTGTCACAGTGTGTCACATAACATGGCTGCTGGGTGCAGATTTTGTTAACTTATGACCAATAAGTGCCTGCTGCCTGTGAGTTCTGATATCATCCATTATGCCAGAGAGACAGACACTGGGGGTTCATAGACACCCCCAAAGCACACCTGTGTTGAAGCCTTGAAGGCACTGGCAGCCCCACAATTGGATCTGCTTCCCCTCTATTCCTGCTGCTGGACATCGTCAGCTGAGCTCAGCTACCTCTCTCTGCCCGTTGCCGCCTCCGCCTGCCTCACAGCCTCTCAGGTCTCACTCTCCGGGCCTTGGCTACTACTGGGTGGGGAGCGGAGGAAAATTACTCTGCCGGGGAAGGCAAGGAGATAAGCAGGCAGGCGACTGGCCGGGATTTGAGCCAAGGCAGAAGAACATGCGAGCGCAGCTGAATGGGCATGTGCCAGAAACTGAAGAAATAGTCCATCCACTCTGACCAGCACATCATTACAAAGGGACACAGATAATGGAAAAAATACACACCCCTAAGCTAGTAGGAGTGGGGGTGTGTAATTCAGATGTTTTTATTCTGCACTGACTCTTTGAAAATTGCCCCAGCTCCTGTTGAAGTCAAATCCGGGGACAAAACCGGGGACAGAATTGGTCCGGGGACAGTGTCCCCTGAAACCGGGGACATCTGGTCACCCTACCATAGGGTCCATATAATCCCTGCCTGGTTATGTCCTGGTCAGAGATCACCATGAAAAATACTTTTTCAAGGTTGCTTGGCTGGAAAAAGGTTGAAAAACACTGGTCTAAAGAACTTCTAAACCCCATTCTCCATTTAATGTTATTGAAAATAACGGTGTCACCTCTCACCTCTTCACACTTGTCCCCATTCTCCTGGAATCCATCTGGCACCTCCCACTGAGTCTCTAGGATACTAAGAGAAAAAAAAACAGCATTATTCATTTACAGAGTTCTGTGAATGTGAAAACTTCAAGTATCAATAGCCTTTGAAGCTGTCAGCTTGTTGTCCTCAATGAACTTCCAGGGTGTTGTTGAGCGCTCTGGTAGTCCGTTGATTCTTCCTGTCAGTGTGAATCAGCCTGTACAATGTATAGGGCAGACAGCTTACACTGACAGTCTGTAGGAGTCCTGCATGGTGCAATGCTTTCCAGGCTCCTACAAAAAATAAAATGGTAAATGCACATTTTTTTTTACCTGCAAAAAAAGTGTGTAGCACTAACCCCCGAAGGAGCTGCTGGTTTTGTTTGTGCTTACCGTTACCTTCTTTACCTCGTGTGCGTCTAGGGGTTTCCCGAGGTAGATGGCCCAAGAATTGCAGAAACTGACACTGGATCCGCTTCTGTGCAGAAGAAGCTTTGGTAACCAGGGCAACAAAATATTGGTTACCCTTTTTAAAAATGGCGCTGAGTGCCACCTTGCAATTCATTCCAAGTGTACAGTTTAGTGCTGGATGGTGAGGAGTACAAAATGTGGGAGGAGCTCCACTTTAAGCCATAGGACTGTAAGAATGTAAACATGTTTTTTTCTTAACCTCTTCGCGCCCGGGCTATAGCCGAAAGACGGCTGCAGCGCGGGCGCTCCCTCCCGGGAGGACGTCCCTGAATGTCCTCCTGTTTACTTCCGCAATGCGCGCTCCTGAGAGCGCCCATCGGGGAAGTTTTGTGCTGGCCGTGTCCCAGCGGCCGTTTACATCGCGATCAGCGTGACCAATGAGAGATGATCTCCGTCCTCACACAGAGACAGCGTGTGATGAGGGAGAGATGAATGGCTGCAGCAGCCGTGAGTAAAAAAAAAAATTAAAAAAAAATATTCCACCTGTCCCCGCTGCCATCTGTCCCCACTGCCACCTGTCCCCTCTGCCACCTGTCCCCTCTGCCACCTGTCCCCTCTGCCATCTGTCAGTGCTACCTGTCCCCAGTGCCATCTGTCAGTGCCATCTGTCAGTGCCACCTGTCCCCAGTGCCATTTGTCCCCAGTGCCACCTGTCCCCAGTGCCATGTATAAGTGCCATCTGTCATCAGTGCCATATCAGTGTCACGTGTCATCAGTGCCACATATTAGTGCCATCTGTCATCAGTGCCACATATTAGTGCCATCTGTCATCAGTGCCAACTGTCAGTGTCACGTGCCATCTGTTATCAGTGTCACGTGTCATCAATTCCACGTATCAGTGCATCTGTCATCAGTGTCACGTGTCATCAATGCCACGTATCAGTGCCATCTGTCATCAGTGTCACGTGTCATCAGTGACACGTATTAGTGCTATCTCTCATCAGTGCCACGTATTAGTGCCACATGATATCAGTGCCACGTATAAGTGCCATCTGTCATCAGTGCCACATATTAGTGCCGGAGGGTCTTCCCATCAACCCACCATTTTCATTTTTGGAGCTTCGGAATCACCAACTATCATTGTAGTTGGTCAAACAAGACAATTGGCTGTTCCTAGAAGAAATTCAACAAAAAGTCTGAGGAACCCTCCCAGGGACCAGGTAATGTACCAACACAGGTTCCTACACTGGTGGCAGCTGCCACTCCAGTAACCGGAGGGTCCTCCCATCAGCCCTCAATTTTTGTTTTTGGAGCTTCTAAATCACCATCGATGTAGCTGGACAAACAAGACAATTGGCCGTTCCTAGAAGAAGACTCAACAAAAAGTTGAAAGGAACCCTCTCAAGGACCATGTATGGCTGTACCAACACAGGTCCCTACACTGGCGGCGGCTGCCACTTCAGTAACCGGAGGGTCTTCCCATCAGCCCTCATGGGGGGGTAAGCGAACAAAGTCCTCCAAAATATGCCTCATCCAAAAGTTGCCAAGAATGTAAATGTAGACATTAAGCTTTAACCACTTGCCGACCGGCGCACGACGATATACGTCGACAGAATGGCACGTACAGGCAGGAGGGCGTATATATACGTCCCTCCTTTAGCCTGTCCGTGCCATCGGGAGCGCGCCGGGAGCGGCGCGCTCCCGCGCCGGTCGGGACCCCCGTGAGTCCGGCCGCGGTCCCCGCGGACTCGATCGCCGCGGGGACTCCCGCGATCGTCTCACGGAGCGGCTAAACGGGGAGATGCCGAGATAAACAGCATCTCCCCGTTCTGCCTAGCAACTAGTGACGCCGATCTCTGCTCCCTGTGATTGGAGCAGAGATCAGCATTCACTAGCTGACAGCCACGCCCCCCCACAGTAAAAAAAAACCCCTAGGCCTACTTAACCCCTACACTGCCACCTTGTGGTTAACTCCTAAACTGCCAGTGTCATTTATACAGAAATCAATGCATTTAAATGCATTAATTGCTGTAAAAATGACAATGGTCCCAAAAATGTGTCAAAAATGTCCGATGTGTCCGCCATAATGTCGCAGTCACAAAAAAAAAATCGCAGATCTCCGACATTAATAATAAAAAAAAAATTATTAATAAAAATGCTATAAAACTATCCCCTATCTTGTAAACGCTATAACTTCTGCGCAAACCGATCAATAATCGCTTATTGCGATTTTTTTTACCAAAAATATGTAGAAGAATACGTATCGGCCTAAACTGAGGAAAAAAAATGTTTTTTTATATATTTTTGGGGGATATTTATTATAGCAAAAAATAAAAAATAATGCATTTTTTTCAAAATTGTCGCTCTATTTTTGTTTATAGCGCAAAAAATAAAAACCGCAGGGGCGATCAAATACCACCAAAAGAAAGCTCTATTTGTGGGAAAAAAAGGACGTCAATTTTGTTTGGGAGCCACGTCGCACGACCGCGCAATTGTCAGTTAAAGCGACGCAGTGCCGAATCGCAAAAAGGGGCCTGGTCCTTTGGCTGCAAATTGGTCCGGTCTGAAAGTGGTTAAGGTTAATCAAAAATATCACATTCTAAAGGGAAAGGTAGAACAAGGGGGAGTATGGAAGAGGGAGAGAGGGAGGAAAAGGGGGGAGGGAAGGTTGGAGGAAGAAGGGGGTGAGGGGTGGGGGGAACCCCCACACCCCTTCCTTACCCCCAACCTACCCTCCCCCTCCTTTCCTCCCTCTCTCCCTCTTCCATACTCCCCCTCCCCCTTGTTATACCTTTCCTTTTAGAATGTAATATTTTTGATTAACCTTAAAGCTTAAGGTCTACATTTACACTCTTGGCAGCTTTAGGATATGAGGTAGCTTTTGGAGAACTTGGTTTGGTTCCCCCCGGGCCTAGCAGGCTGTTTACCACCAACATTTCAGACACTTTTTTACAGGTGATTATGTTTGATCGATCTTTTGTCGATCGGCATTAGGTAATTGATTATGTTGTAAAGTTTGGAGGCTGGTAGGCTTTTGAGGCATGTGCTGGACCAGCTATGAGGTGAGGTTTAAGGCTGGTATGTTTTTGAGGCATGTGCTGGAGCGGCTTTGAGGGGAGATTGGATCTCTTTTTGTCTTCAGAGGTGGGAGGAGTCTTTTCAGCTTTCTTTAGGCTTTCTCTGCTGGAGAAATGAGAGCTCTTCCCACCAGTGTAGTCCTTTTATGGAGAAGTCCAAGGACTCACTCACATGGGGTGTATGAATCTGTACCCCGTGTGGCGGCTGTGTTTACCCCAAAAAGGACATCCATGCGGGTGCAGTTGCACGGACGCACCTTGGGTGCGTTCGGGGCTGTGCACCGGCACCCACACAGATGTCACATTGGGTACAGCCACTGCACCCCAGTTGACAGCATTGGGACTGCCTACACGGGATGCTGGGAACACCTGTGCATCCCCATTCCGGTAAACACGGCCCTCCCATGGGGTACAGATTCATACCCTCCATGTGAACAAGACCTAAGTGTAAATGGAAAAATTAGCTCCATTGTGTTGCTAATTTGGGGACCACTGTACCCCTCTTTATTGTTATTTGGGTGCATTTTATTATAGGAGTGTTATATATTGTAGATTAGGATAAGTTTGTCTATGTTGTGGAGGTGTGTGTTATTCTTTGGGTGTGTTTTGGAGTGTTGTGTACATATATATATATATATATATATATATATATATATATATATATATATATATAGATTGTGGTTTAGGTTAAGTTTGGATTTCTTCCAGAGGCGCTTTGAGTGGACATAACTGCTGTACTCCGCTCAGCGGAGGCGGGCCTTAGAGAACAGAGGCCGCATATGGGCAGCACAGAGGCTTAGGGGTTAGCCTTGCAGCACTGGGGTCCATGGTTCAAATCCTGACCAGGACACTATCTGCATGGAGTTTGCATGTTCTCCCTGTGCTTGCGTGGGTTTCCTCTGGGTACTCCGGTTTCCTCCCACACTACAAAGACATGCTCCCTTGCGTTGGTGGTGCAGTGGTAAGCATAGCTGCCTTTCAAGCAGCTGACCCGGGTTCGATTCCCGGCCAACGCCATCTCCAATAGTTGGAGTCCTCAGAGAGAAAAGCACTATACAAGGTCAATTCGGAGTATATATTAGTGGTGGAATAAAGAATGAAGCGAATGTGTGGAATGTTTGAGGAAGAAAATGTTCTCCCAGAATCTATAGAAGGTGAACCCAGCAACAGATAGAAGACGCTTAGGCTGCGATCACACCGCGTGTTCCGGATCGCGGGCGGAATTACTGCGATTCACAAATTCCTGCAAAATGCGTAACATGTTTGTGATCCCTTTACTTTCAATGGCACCCCAATCATGGGACAATATTGTCACCTGACAAATCAAGAAAAAAAAAATTGCAGGATGCCTGCTTCCCAAAAGCAGTCCTGCAATTTTGTCAGGTGACAATCGCGGCAAAAACTCACCTTGATTGGGGTGATATTGAAAGTAAAGGAATCGCAAGCGTGTGCCACGTTTTGCAGCGATTCGGGAATCTGGAACACCTAGGTGTGAACAGAGCCTCGCCGTGTCCATCATACGACAAGAACTTTCTGCACAGACATCCCCCTAGCAGGAATATTACTTATTCAGCAGCCATGATATACCATGGTCAGTTTACAGAGGGGATGGTATAGCCAGGCAGGATCAGCCAGGTTTTTTAGGTGATACAGGGGGCCAAATGACACAGCACAGGCACTCTGCTGTATAACATGCTTAAAGGGAACAGGATCTGTTTTTTGTTTTTGTGGGTTAACAAATGCTTTAAGGTCTTAGAGAAGATTTGAAAAGAAGAGTGGAACAAAATCCCTCCTGAGATGTGTGCAAATATGGTACCCAACTACAAGAAACGTCTTACCTCTGTGCTTGCCAACAAGGGTTTCTCCACCAAGTACCAAGTCATGTTTTGCTTGAGGATCAAATACTTACTCACTGAACTGCAACTCAATTTATAACATTTGTATCATATGTTTTTTGGTTGATCTTCTGTCTCTAGCATTTCAAATACATCTATGATAAAAATGATAGACCCTTCATTTCTTTGTGAGTGCGTACACTTACAAAATCTGCAGGGGATCAAATAATTATTTTCCCCACTGTATATGTGCTCCAACTCAGGAGACTCTCAAAATAATAGAGTTAGGACTGCAGTACACTGGGGTGCCATGACGTGGCTGCTGCAGCTTACGCATATATTTGCAAATGTGTGCAAATGTGTGTAATCTCCTTGTTTTTAGCAGTTAGACTGGGTTGATTTGGTTTGTTGTAGACTGGCTGGTAAGTGAGCTGGGAATTTTTGTTTGTTGTTTTTTGACTCGCATCGCCCTTCCAGGTGCTCCTTGCTGCAAAGACCAATTATAGGTTGGGTTGGTTGCCATTTGTTTGTAGTGTACTTCAAGTAGGCTTAGACTATATTTACTCCTGTTTCTTTAGGCCATAACCAATATTCAGTGCAATTTAGCCACACCCATATTTGCAGTGGGGTCAGGGCCGTCTTTAATATTGATTGAACCCCCCCCCCCCATGCAGTTTTGCTCTCCACCTGCTCTGAGACATACAATAAATAGCAGCTAGACTCAAAATCAGTTTACTGAATCAGATCAGGCAGCTTTTGCGATTGTTTGCCAGAGGTTACAGTGTATCATTAGCACTCACTGACTGGTTGCTAGAGGTTACAGCACACATTACGACTCACTCATTAGTTGCTAGAGGTTACAGCACATGATTTCTACTTGTTGATTGGTTGCTAGAGATTACTGTGGATATGACCTCAGGGGGGCATGATATACATATCAATGCTGCTGGCAAGCGCTATTTACATATGAATGCTGCCGCTATTTACATATGAATGTAGAACAGCCCGCAGCTATAAACGAAGGGATCAGCGCAGGGCTGGCATGAATAAAGTCAACATGCCATTTTTGTGTATGGCCGTTTAAGGATGGCAAGGTGGGTGGAGCCAGGCAGCAGGAAGGGGAGGGATCCTCCTCCTCAGAGTCAGTCTGCTGTTAGGAAAGTTACAGAGAGGAAGCATGGAGGAGCTCCTGGCTAACATCAGGGCGGCTGCAGCGGCGAACGGGTCGGACTGGATGAGGGCTCAGGTAGAGCGGGCCCTGGGTGGGGGGGAGAGCGGAGGGGGGGGGACGGTACACGGCGGCCGGTCCAGGCCGATCCGGCCTCCGGTTAGGTATTCGCCTGAGGGGCGCAGGGCCCAGCACAGGCAGGGGGACAGCATCTCAGCCACAGCCGCCGAACCGCCGGCTAAGCGGTCGGCCAGGGGGACAGCGTCACTCTCCAACCAGGCATCCGGGGGGGGCAGGCACCCGGGGGGGCCCGGCGGCAGCGGCAAGCCTTCCACTACCACCAGGCCGCACGGACAGGCTTCAGGCCTTGCTGTGCATGCGGCGGCGGCGGGGGGGGCACTCGGCGGCCATCTTGTGTGTGGCACACAGCGCAGGAGCTCCAGGGGAAAGAGCAGAGGGGACCTGGGGAGCCACTATCTGTCAGCCAGCACACAGCCACTGGGGAGAGACACCAGCCGGGCGGCTGCCCATGCTAGCGGCCCGCCAGGGGGGGGGCGAGCAGGATCACCAGGAGCCGAGGGGGATACCAACAGGCGGGCATTGGGCCGGTGGAGGAACACAGGGAAGCGCAAGGGGGCGTGCCGCCCATTGGACAAGGACAGCAGGCCCGGTCAGGGGGCGTTCCGCCCAGCCGGCGTTCGGCAGCCGGGGGGGCCAGGGCAAGTCGGCCCGGCAGCCACCCACAGAACAAGCGGGGTGAAGGCGGTCCGCCCACGCGGGGAAACACAAGTGGGAGGAGCCACGCAGACGGCAGTGGGAAAACACAGTCCGCTGGGGCTGGGGGCGCACAGCCCAGGCCTGAAGCACCACTACAGGGGTACAGAGGCGTGCGGCCTAACCCTACAGCGATGGAGCCAGCAGCAGAGCCGAGGTCACAGAGCCCAAGAAAATGCACCAGGAAGTCGGCGGGTGGACAGAAGAGGAGCATGAGAGAGCGAAGTTTGTCCGCCTCCGGGGGTGAATCCTCTGGGGGGCAGGCTTCGGAGTCGATGGAGGAAGAGCCGGAGCTGTCGGAGGGAGAGCTGACCAGATCGGAGGACGAGATCCCGGAAGGACGGGTGGCGGCGGTGGAACCGGAAACTACGGCTGGTGGGAGCGTTTCCAGGCAGCCTGGTAAGTCCTTTTCAGTTACGGGTATCGGGGGGGGAAATGTATTGTCAGGTTGGGAACCGTGGGAGGGGGCGGGGCATGCCGGGAGGGGGGCAGCCCGGGGGTCACTTTTGGGGGGCGGCGGGGTTCCCGAACCCTCCCTGTCGGGAGACGGCCTCAGGGTCTTCCTGGCAGGGCTTAGGGACCTCGTGGGCAGGTTTGACCTTAACCGGCCGGCTCCGGCGGGGCCAGCGCAAGCATGGGTCCCACACGGGGGGGACGGGACTGGGGGGGGGTGCGGGGGGAGGGGTAGTGCCAGGTGGGGTACGGGCAAATGAGCAGGCGGGGGACACGGCGGTGGCGGCTCCGCCCGCGGTGGCCCCGGGGGAGAACGAGGCAGGAGTGGGGAGCACGGTGGTGGCGTGTCCGCCCGCGGCTCCGGCTACTGGGGAGGGAGAAAAAGGGGGCGACAAACCCAAAAAACAAGATATCGTACGGCTGGCGGACTCCGCACGCTGCGAAGTCTACGTTTGTTTTGAAGGGCCCCTGGGGGCCCACTTAAAGCAAGAAGTAAGGGAAAAGATTTGGAAAGGGGAGTATGTGGAGATTTTCTCACTACTTCCCCTGGAAAAGTTCAATCTAGATAGGGTAAAACCTGATGACAGCAAGAAGGAGGATGAAGAGAAGAGGAGATATAGGTTGATTCCCAGGACCTTCCAGAATTGGCTTCAGGCGTTTGCAATTCTGGCAAGCGTGATAGGGGAGAAGGAACCGGAGCACTGCTCCGCTCTTTTCTGTTACCTGGATGCCATTGGGGAAGCTCATAGAACGTATGGGGGTTTGTCATGGCTGCGCTATGACGAACAATTTCGCCAGAGAAGGGCAGTCAGGCCGGCCCTTCGCTGGGACCACAAGGACATCAGCCTCTGGATGCGCCTGATGTCATCGGCGAAGCCGGCGGGGCAGTCTTTTCAAGGGGGGGCTGGTGGATCAGGGGCTTCAGGTCAATCGGCCGCAAAAAAGAAGGGAGTCTGCTGGCAATATAATGAGGGCACCTGCAAATTCGGAACGGGGTGCAAGTTTAAGCACGAGTGCTCAGGATGCGGGGGATCTCACCCCAGCTCGCGGTGCTTTAAACAAGGGAAGGGTAAGGCCAGCGAGTCTAGCAACAAAGGGGAAGACGCCGGTGAAAGTGGAAAGAATGCTGCCTTTTCTAGGTAGGTATCCGGATAGGACAGTGGCCCAATTATTGACAAGGGGTTTCGGGGAGGGCTTTGTGATTCCTGCGGTATTGGGCACGGTGCCTCTCGGAGCGGATAACTTGAGGTCAGCTCTGAGACACCGAGCTGTGGTATCGGAGAAACTACACAAAGAGGTAGCGCTGGGTAGAATGGCGGGCCCCTTTACTGAGATGCCCATCCCCGATCTGGTGGTTTCTCCTTTGGGAGTGGTCCCCAAGAAGGAACCAAATAAATTCAGGCTCATTCACCACCTGTCTTACCCCAAAGGGGGGTCGGTGAACGATGCCATTGACCCGCAGGCGTGCGCAGTCCATTACACATCCTTTGATGCCGCAGTTTTCTGGGTACGTAAGTATGGTAGGGGGGCGCTGATGGCAAAGACAGACATTGAGGCGGCTTTTCGCTTGTTACCTGTTCACCCCGATAGCTTTTACTTATTGGGTTGCAGGTGGCAGGAAGAATACTATGTGGATAAGTGTTTACCGATGGGTTGCTCTATCTCATGCGCATTCTTCGAATGTTTTAGCTCCTTCGTGGAATGGGTGGTGAGGGACGTGTTTGGTTTGAACTCAGTGATCCACTATTTGGACGACTTTCTGTGTGTCGGTCCGCCCGCATCCAAGGTTTGCGCGGTGTTACTGACGACGCTGGAGAGGATAGCGAGGGATTTCGGCATTCCCCTTGCACCTGACAAGACGGAAGGGCCCAGGACAGAGATTAGCTTTCTGGGGATCGTCCTTGATTCGGTAGCCATGGAATGCAGGCTACCTGAATCGAAATTAGTTGCGCTAAAAGCAGAAGTGCGGGCATTAGTAGGGCGGCGCAAGGTCCAGCTCAGAGTTCTGCAATCGGTGTTGGGCAAGCTCAATTTTGCGTGCAGGATTATCCCGATGGGTAGGATTTTTAGCAGGAGGTTGTCAGCAAGCACAGGCGGGGTTGAGTCGCCCAGGCATTACGTGACACTTTCTAGGGACCATAAGGACGACCTGCGGATGTGGCACGTATTCCTGGACAACTTCAATGGTAGAGCGCTGTGGATGACGGGGCCAGTTAGCAACTTCGACCTGGAGTTGTTCACTGACGCCGCAGGGTCGGCAGGTTACGGGGCCTTTTTTAAGGGACGCTGGAGTGCGGGCCCTTGGCCGGAGAGCTGGAAACTAAGGGGGTTGACCAAGAACATGTTGTTACTTGAATTGTTTCCAGTGGTGCTGGCGGTCGAGTTGTGGGGTGAATTCTTCCGCGATCGGAAAGTTCGCTTCCACATAGATAACTTGGGGGTAGTACAGGTTATCAACAAGGTGTCGGCGGCATCGCCGCCGGTGATACGCTTGTTGAGACATCTGGTACTCAGGTGCATGCAGCTGAACATTTTCATCCATGCAGTGCACCTGCCAGGAGTGGACAATGTTATCGCTGATGCTCTCTCTCAGTTTCAGTGGGAAAAATTTCGAGAGCTGGCGCCGGAGGCAGAGCATCAGGGGATCCCGTGTCCGGCGGAGATGTGGAGGATTGCCCTGGACGAATAGCGGGATGGATTAAGCGGTCGGTGAGCCAAGGGACTTGGAAAGCATACAGGAAAGTATGGGACGACTGGGCGGCTTTCCAGGATCAGGCCTCAGGGGGAGAGGGGGAACCTAGGCTGCTGTTTATTTATTTTATCGCCAGGTACATGGAGAGAGGTATTTCCGTGTCGAGGCTGGGGAAAGTGATGGCGGCCATGGCATTTTGGTGTAAGCTTGGGGGGGGATGCGACTGGACAAAAGAGTTCTGGGCGCGCCAGGCAGTGAAGGGGTACAAGAAAGGGAAGTTTCGGCGGGACGAGCGAAGGCCGGTGACCTTCGAACTGTTGGGCAGAGTGGTGGACACTCTGTGGGGAGTTTGCTCGTCCGGTTACGAGGTGGACCTTTTCCGCACGGCTTTTGTGTTGGCCTTCTTTGGGGCCTTCCGCATAGGGGAGTTGGTAAGTTCCTCCAAGAGGAAAGGGGATGGAATGGCTGTGGGGGACGTGCGGTGCTCAGGGGACAGGTTGGTTTTGCACCTTCGGAGATCAAAGACGGATCAGCAGGGCCGAGGCAAGGATGTGGTGGTTTTCGCCATTCCAGACGCCAAACTCTGCCCCATCTTGGTTACGACGGTGTTCTTGCAAAGGAGGCCAGATGTGGGGGGCCCCCTGTTGGTGCACCAAAATGGCGAGGCGCTGTCGCGCTTTCAATTCATAAGAGTTTTCCAAAAATGTTTGTGTAGACTGAATATGGGAGATTTGAAGTTCTCCTCACATTCATTTAGGATTGGGGCGGCAACGGAAGCGGTAAGGTGGGGTTTAACGGAAGAGGCGGTAAAACAGATCGGGAGGTGGGAATCTCGGCGTTTCAGGTCATACGTTAGGACGGATTTGGTGTAAAGTTTTATAACATAAAAGGCTGTGTGTAGTACCGACATGGTTTCGTGTGGTACTAAGAAGTGAAGTTCACCTGAGTTTTATTGTTTCTCTTTCAGATTCATCACCAAGCCTCGTGTGGATCATGGGGCATTCATATGTCTGCTGGGGAGCCAGAAGGGGCGATGACAGACCAGATGGGAGACAGTTAGGTTTCTCTAGGAGGGAGGCCTATATAAAGTGGTTGGGTTTCCCGGGTATGCTTTGGAGTCGTCTGATCCCGGAAGCGCTTAAGTTTGCGAGATGGGATAGACCTCCGGAAGTTCTAGTCATCCACGTTGGGGGTAACGATTTGGGGCTCAGGACAAAACTTGATGTCACTAGGGACATCAAGTACGATTTCTGCCGACTTCAGGCGGCCTTTCCCAACACTGTCCTGGTCTGGTCAGACATGATAGCCAGGACGTCGTGGCGTTTTGCCAGGTCAGTTGATCTTCTCAATAAGGCTAGGAAGAAGGTCAACCAGGAGGTCAGTAGGTTTTTTGTCAAGAATGGAGGGTTGGCCATCAGGCATAGGGAATTAGAGGTCGACACTTGCCGTTATCTGAGGGCTGATGGAGTTCACCTGAACCCAGTTGGCACAGATATGTGGGCCATCGGTATTCAGGATGGCATTGAGCGAGCACTTAGGGTGTGGAGGTGCGCTCAAGGTTAAGGTGTTAACCTTGATTGCGGTGGCGGATGTTGGGTGACGTAGGCATAGAGAAGAAACCCCCTCCCCACAGAAAACTTGATGCGGGACCCATTGGTGATATGGGCCCATTTGGTATATTCCTTACAAGTGATGTGGGAATATGGTGGATGACTGCACTGCGGGAATAGTTTTGTCTCTGAGCTAGTATGTCAGCTTGAGGCCTAGTTACAGTTGAGATGACCGCAGTGCACAAGTTGTTGTTTATGGTAATTTGGGTGGGGGGGGGGGGGGTAATGTCAGCTATAGGCCTACGTCACGTGTTCTTGTTACTGTTTATTGGTTTGTTTATTTGTTTATAAAAGTTATTTATAAAGTTATTTATAAAGTTATTTATATATATTTTGGTATTTAATAAAGGGGCTGCTACGGCCTATTTTACACTCCAGCACGGTGTGGTCTCCATTACTGGGAAAGGTAAGGGGGTGGGAGTGTACAGGTGGGCAGCTCAGAAATGTAGCTATGTGGTACTTGGTCAAGAACAGCCCGCAGCTATGAACGAAGGGATCAGCGCAGGGCTGGCATGAATAAAGTCAACATGCCATTTTTGTGTATGGCCGTTTAAGGATGGCAAGGTGGGTGGAGCCAGGCAGCAGGAAGGGGAGGGATCCTCCTCCTCAGAGTCAGTCTGCTGTTAGGAAAGTTCCCGCCCTCCCGCCCTTTGTTTTAACTTTTTCTCTTCACAGGTATATAATAATGTTTTACAGGATCATTGGATGTCGTAGCGTTGGCGGATGTTGGGTGACGTAGGCATAGAGAAGAAACCCCCTCCCCACAGAAAACTTGATGCGGGACCCATTGGTGATATGGGCCCGTTTGGTATATTCCTTACAAGTGATGTGGGAATATGGTGGATGACTGCACTACGGGAATAGTTTTGTCTCTGAGCTAGTATGTCAGCTTGAGGCCTAGTTACAGTTGAGATGACCGCAGTGCACGAGTTGTTGTTTATGGTAATTTGGGTGGGGGGGGGGGGGGGGGGTAATGTCAGCTATAGGCCTACGTCACGTGTTCTTGTTACTGTTTATTGGTTTGTTTATTTGTTTATAAAAGTTATTTATAAAGTTATTTATAAAGTTATTTATATATATTTTGGTATTTAATAAAGGGGCTGCTACGGCCTATTTTACACTCCAGCACGGTGTGGTCTCCATTACTGGGAAAGGTAAGGGGGTGGGAGTGTACAGGTGGGCAGCTCAGAAATTTAGCTATGTGGTACTTGGTCACGGTAATTTACATGTAAACACAGGGTCTGCAGGTGAGTCATCTGTACACAACAATAGGGCAGAGCTGGGCAGCATTAGTAGCAGCACTTCACACTGAGATATTGGGACACAGCACATGACTAAAACCTCAAGGGACGAGGGAATTTAAACCAGTATAGTTGGCAAGTATGAGGCAGCTGCTTTGGGCCCCACAACAATAACAGGGCCCAGGGCAGCTGCCCCTTTTGCCCTGCCTTAAAAACGGCACTGTGTGGGATACAGAGCCTGCCATATGTTTTCTTTCCAGGTTGCCCTTCTCTCTCAACTTCTAATGCTATTGTGTGGACTGGCCCACTGATCAACAGTGACAGCATAGTTCTGAGAGGCAACAGCCTGGTGTGTGACAAGATCAGTAGCAAAAGGTAGAGGTAGGACCTGTATCGATGGACTTTAGGCTTGTGTTGATAGCTTCAGTCTGACATCAGTTTGAGAGGATTCTGAAATCATTCAAACTTCATTGACAGATGAATTTGTCCTGCAGTTGACCTCCTTCAAAAGGTTTTGTATTCCTAAAGACTTGTATAGGAGTACAAAACCTGTTTGAAGGAAACTAGAACCCATTGACAAAAGTCCTCAAATATTTCTCGACAAGGTTAATTTTTCTCCCACTGACACCAACATCAGAGTTAATTTTATTTCTACTGACACAATCATTGAGGTTCCATTTTGCCCACCACTGACACCAATAATATGACTTATCATTACTTCAAATGACACCAATAATGGGGCTTATTTCTGCTCCCACTGGCATCAATGATGGGCTTATTTTTACTCCCACTGGCATCAATGATGGGGCTTATCTTTTATCCACTAAGTTACTGACACCTGCACTGTGCACACCGTGTGATACATTGCAAGGTATGCAGTACATAATTCTGAGCAAGGAATTTGGTCCCAGCGGTTGTTGGTTGCCCAACTATGTTAATTAAATTTAAAGCAGAACTTTAGGGTAAATTAATAAAATTGCAGGAATGTTTTTTGTATTGCAGCAGAGACATACTTTATCTCTGCTGCAATAAAGGATTCTTACTTTCCTCCTTGCAAACTTTTAAATTGTACGCTAAGCTGCGCATGCTGGGTCCCAGGATGAATGAACTCCCAATGCTCACTTGTGGGTGTTACATAATCCTGGCCAATCAAGCATACCTCCTAAACACCCTGGATTGCCTGTGAAAGTCCCGCTGTGGGAGGTCTCGGGCACCTTCATTCCGGGACAATACAATGTCCCGTAATTGCCCCCTTGGCTGATCTGATGCCCCCTAAAAAATTACGCTGCATCGCCGCTTTCCCTTACTGCCCGCTGTACTAGTTCAGGCCGTGCCCCGCTTTATTTCACCCCCAGACGCTGCCTGGCTCACTGCCAAAACAACTGGTTGCTAGACACAGCCCGCCTGGCGTCTAACAACCAGTGACGTCACGATGAGGAGGAGAGCGGAGCCCCAGCATTCAGAGCGAGCCAGAGGAGGATTCCTCCTTCTTGCGCCTAAGCTCTGCACCCGGCTCTGCCCCGGCTCCAGGTCTTCCCTGAAGGCTGTACCTGCCGCTGGAAGAAAGGTAGGAGAAATCCTCCCTGCACTGCCCTGAGGACGCTCATGGTCACTCTGCTCCCTCCCATACACTGCCCCCCTCCAGTCATGCTGTACAGTCCCCCCATACTGCCCTCCACTACCCCCCCATTATACTGCCCCCCTCCCATTATACTGCCCTCCACTGCCCCCTTCCATTATACTGTCCTCCACTGCCACCCCTCCCATTTTTCTGCCCTCCACTACCACCCCTCCCATCATACTGCCCTCCACTAACCCCCCTCCCATTATAATGCCCTCCCCTACCACTCCTCCCATCATACTGCCCTTCGCTACCACCCCTCCCATCATACTGCCCTCCGCTACCACCCCTCCCATCATACTGCCCTCCAATGACACCCCCTCACATCATACTGCCCTCCACCCCATCATACTGCCCTCCACTGCAACCCCTCCCCTCCCCTCCCACCATACTGCCCTCCACTGCCACCAACTCCCATCAAAAACTCTAAAAAATAAAATTGTAAAATAAAATATAATGGTAAAAAATAATAAAAAAATGAAATAACAAAAATTAAAAACTACTGATCCCGTCCACTGCCCTACTGAATATGTCCACTCCTCTACTGGCCACGTCTACTGCTCTACTGACCACATCCACTGCCCTACTGTCCACGTCCACTGCTCTACTGACCATGTCCACTGCCCTACTAACCATGTCCACTGCCCTACTGACCATGTCCACTGCCCTATTGACCATGTCCACTGCCCTACTGACAATATCCACTGCCCTACTGACCATGTCCACTGCTCTACTGACCACGTTCACTGCCATACTGACCATGTCCACTGCCCAACTGACCACTTCCACTGCTCTACTGACCATGTCCACTGCCCATTCACAGTCCACATTGACACCACTGGTGGAACTACCAGTAGGGATGAGCCGAACACCCCCGGGTTCGGTTCGCACCAGAACCTTCGAACGGACCGAAAGTTTGTGCGAATTTTCGAACCCTATTCGTTACAATGGACGCGAACGTTCGAAATCAAAAGTGCTAATTATAACGGACAATATGCATGTTAATGTCATAAAACAGGTTTGGGGACCCGGGTCCTGCCCCAGGGGACATATATCAATGCAAAAAGAACTTTTAAAAACTAACGTTTTTTCGGGAGCAGTCATTTTAATGATGCATAAAGTGAAAAAAAAAAGTGAAATATTCCTTTAAATATGGTACCTGGGGGGTGTCTAAAGTATGCCTGTGAAGTGGCATGTGTTTCCCGTGTTTAGAACTGTCCCTGCACAAAATGACATTTGTAAAGGAAAAAAAGAAGCCATTTAAAACCGCTTGCAGCTTTAATGTCATGTCTTGTCCTGGCAATATGGCTGAAAATCCTTGAGATGTACTAACAGAGCACACACAAGCTAGCTAGCTCCTGGAGATGCCTGGCTGCCTTTGATGACAACAACTGGGCCTTAGAGCAGATACAGAGGCTGAGGTGGTTTTATTTGTGATGTACTAACAGAACACACACACACACACAAGCTAGCTAGCTCCAGGAGATGCCTGGCTGCCTTAGATGACAACAACTGGGCCTTACGGCAGATAGAGACTGCCTTATATGACAACAACTGGGCATTAGAGCAGATACAGAGGCTGAGGTGATTTTATTTGTGATGTACTAACAGAGCACACACACACACAAGCTAGCTAGCTCCTGGAGATGCCTGGCTGCCTTCGATGAAAACAACTGGGCCTTACGGCAGATAGAGACTGCCTTATATGACAACAACTGGGCCTTAGAGCAGATACAGGGGCTGAGGTGGTTTTATGTGTGATGTACTAACAGAGCACACACACACACACACGCTAGCTAGCTCCTGGAGATGCCTGGATGCCTTATATGACAACTGGGCCTTAGAGCAGATACAGAGGCTGAGGTGGTTTTATTTGTGATGTACTAACAGAGCACACACAAGCTAGCTAGCTCCTGGAGATGCCTGGCTGCCTTCGATGAGAACAACTGGGCCTTACGACAGATAGAGACTGCCTTATATGACAACAACTGGGCCTTAGAGCAGATACAGAGGCTGAGGTGGTTTTATGTGTGATGTAGTAACAGAGCACACACACACACACACAAGCTAGCTAGCTCCAGGAGATGCCTGGCTGACTTCGATGACAACAACTGGGCCTTAGAGCAGATACAGAGGCTGAGGTGGTTTTATTTGAGATGTACTAACAGAGCACACACACACACACACAAGCTAGCTAGCTCCTGGAGATGCCTGGCTGCCTTCGATGACAACAACTGGGCCTTAGAGCAGATACAGAGGCTGAGGTGGTTTTATTTGTGATGTAGTAACAGAGCACACACACACACAAGCTAGCTAGCTCCTGGAGATGCCTGGCTGCCTTCGATGAGAACAACTGGGCCTTACGGCAGATAGAGACTGCCTTATATGAAAACAACTGGGCCTTAGAGCAGATACAGAGGCTGAGGTGGTTTTATGTGTGATGTACTAACAGAGCACACACACACACACAAGCTAGCTAGCTCCAGGAGATGCCTGGCTGCCTTAGATGACAACAACTGGGCCTTACGGCAGATAGAGACTGCCTTATATGACAACAACTGGGCCTTAGAGCAGATACAGAGGCTGAGGTGGTTTTATTTGTGATGTACTAACAGAGCACACACACACACAAGCTAGCTAGCTCCTGGAGATGCCTGGCTGCCTTCGATGAAAACAACTGGGCCTTACGGCAGATAGAGACTGCCTTATATGACAACAACTGGGCCTTAGAGCAGATACAGGGGCTGAGGTGGTTTTATGTGTGATGTACTAACAGAGCACACACACACACACACGCTAGCTAGCTCCTGGAGATGCCTGGGTGCCTTATATGACAACTGGGCCTTAGAGCAGATACAGAGGCTGAGGTGGTTTTATTTGTGATGTACTAACAGAGCACACACACACACACACAAGCTAGCTAGCTCCTGGAGATGCCTGGCTGCCTTCGATGAGAACAACTGGGCCTTACGACAGATAGAGACTGCCTTATATGACAACAACTGGGCCTTAGAGCAGATACAGAGGCTGAGGTGGTTTTATGTGTGTTGTAGTAACAGAGCACACACACAAGCTAGCTAGCTCCAGGAGATGCCTGGCTGACTTCGATGACAACAACTGGGCCTTAGAGCAGATACAGAGGTTGAGGTGGTTTTATTTGTGATGTACTAACAGAGCACACACACACAAGCTAGCTAGCTCCTGGAGATGCCTGGCTGCCTTCGATGAGAACAACTGGGCCTTACGACAGATAGAGACTGCCTTATATGACAACAACTGGGCCTTAGAGCAGATACAGAGGCTGAGGTGGTTTTATGTGTGTTGTAGTAACAGAGCACACACACAAGCTAGCTAGCTCCTGGAGATGCCTGGCTGCCTTCGATGACAACAACTGGGCCTTAGAGCAGATACAGAGGTTGAGGTGGTTTTATTTGTGATGTACTAACAGAGCACACACACACAAGCTAGCTAGCTCCTGGAGATGCCTGGCTGCCTTCGATGAGAACAACTGGGCCTTACGGCAGATAGAGACTGCCTTATATGACAACAACTGGGCCTTAGAGCAGATACAGAGGCTGAGGTGGTTTTATTTGTGATGTACTAACAGAGCACACACACACACAAGCTAGCTAGCTCCTGGAGATGCCTGGCTGCCTTCGATGAAAACAACTTGGCCTTACGGCAGATAGAGACTGCCTTATATGACAACAACTGGGCCTTAGAGCAGATACAGGGGCTGAGGTGGTTTTATGTGTGATGTACTAACAGAGCACACACACACACACGCTAGCTAGCTCCTGGAGATGCCTGGGTGCCTTATATGACAACTGGGCCTTAGAGCAGATACAGAGGCTGAGGTGGTTTTATTTGTGATGTACTAACAGAGCACACACACACACACAAGCTAGCTAGCTCCTGGAGATGCCTGGCTGCCTTCGATGAGAACAACTGGGCCTTACGACAGATAGAGACTGCCTTATATGACAACAACTGGTCCTTAGAGCAGATACAGAGGCTGAGGTGGTTTTATGTGTGATATAGTAACAGAGCACACACACACACACACAAGCTAGCTAGCTCCAGGAGATGCCTGGCTGCCTTCGATGACAACAACTGGGCCTTAGAGCAGATACAGAGGCTGAGGTGGTTTTATTTGTGATGTACTAACAGAGCACACACACACACAAGCTAGCTCCTGGAGATGCCTGGATGCCTTATATGACAACAACTGGGCCTTAGAGCAGATACAGAGGCTGAGGTGGTTTTATGTGTGATGTACTAACAGAGCACACACACACACAAGCTAGCTAGCTCCTGGAGATGCCTGGCTGCCTTCGATGACAACAACTGGGCCTTAGAGCAGATACAGAGGCTGAGGTGGTTTTATGTGTGCTGACACACACACTAGCTCCTATAAATCCCTGCCTGCCTTAGATCACAATAGGACAGAAGGTTATACTGCAATGCTGTACTAACAGCATAGGACAGAGGGTGCTACTGCACTGCTGTACTAACAGCACACACACACCAGACTAATCCCCAGAATCAAAGCAGTTAGACTCAGCAGCAGATAATGTCACCACTCAGCAGCAGTGCAGTCAGCAGAAATGATCAGTATTCACTTCAGTAGTAATGATAATGAATCAGCAATGAATCAGCATCAGCATCAGCAGTCTGCCTATTCAGAATCAAAGCCGGAACACATGTGCACTAGGCCGACGGCGCGGCGGCCTTTTATACAGTGGGGCGTGTACTAAAGCCCCTGAGCTATAATTGGCTACAGGCGTCCTGCCTTTAGCCAATAATTGCTCTCCTCGCTGCCGGCGCTGTGATTGGCCAAGCATGCGGGGTCACAGTGCATACTTGGCCAATCATCAGCCAGCAATGCACTGCGCCTGGCGCAATGCATTGCGGGCCGCTCGCATCACACAAATGTGATGCAAACGGCCCAAATAGTTCTGGGCTCGCCGAGCGGGCGAACGCCCGGTGCTCGATTCGAACGTGGGTTCAAATCGAACACCGGGCCCATCCCTATATACCAGCAAAGGTTGCACTTGCGACTGGGCCCTGGCCTTCTGCCACCATGGTGGGGCCCAAGACTGCAGGACTGCACAACATGTGAAATGGATCCGCTGTGGGACCATGAAGGGTGGTGGGATCAGTGGGAAGGGCTCTGGGCTCGGAGGGAATGGCCCAGGCTGGAGGTCGGGGGGCCCTTCATGGTTTCTTGTACCAGGGCCCTGAAGGTTCTAATTACGTCTCTGCTGCACCCTGTATATAGCTCATCTCAGAACCCTGCACCTTGTACATAGCTCATCCCAGGACCTTGCACTCTGTACATAGCTCATCCCAAAACCCTGCACTCTGTATATAGCTCATCTCAGAACTCTGCACTCTGTACATAGCTCATCCCAGAACCCTGCACTCTGTACATAGCTCATCCCAGAACCCTGCACTCTGTACATAGCTCATCCCAGGGCCCTGCACTCTGTACATAGCTCATCTCAAAACCCTGCACTCTGTACATAGCTCATCTAAAAACCCTGCACTCTGTACATAGCTCACCCCAGAACCTTGCACCGTGTACTTATCTCATCCCAGAACCCTGCACTCTGTACGCAGCTCATCCCAGAACCCTGCACTCGGTACGCAGCTCATCACAAAACCCTGCACTCTGTACATAGCTCATCCCAGAACCCTTGCACCAGGGCCCTGAAGATTCTAATTACGCCTCTGCTGCACCCTGTATATAGCTCATCCCAGTACCCTGTCCTCTGTATATAGCTCATATCAGAACCCTGCACCCTGTACATAGCTCATCCCAGGACCCTGCACTCTGTACATAGCTCATCCCAGAACCCTGCACCCTGTATATAGCTCATCTCAGAACCCTGCACTCTGTACATAGCTCATCCCAGAACCCTGCACTCTGTACATAGCTCATCCCAGAACCCTGAACTCTGTACATAGCTCATCCCAGGACCCTGCACTCTGTACATAGCTCATCCCAAAACCCTGCACTATGTACATAGCTCACCCCAGAACCTTGCACCGTGTACTTATCTCATCCCAGAACCCTGCACTCTGTACGCAGCTCATCCCAGAACCCTGCACTCTGTACGCAGCTCACCCCAAAATCCTGCACTCTGTACATAGCTCATCCCAGAACCCTTGCACCAGGGCCCTGAAGGTTCTAATTACGCCTCTGCTGCACCCTGTACATAGCTCATCCCAGAACCCTGCACTCTGTACATAGATCATCCCAGAACCCTGCACTCTGTACATAGCTCATCCCAGGACCCTGCACTCTGTACATAGCTCATCCCAAAACCCTGCACTCTGTACATAGCTCACCCCAGAACCCTGCACGCTGTACATAGCTCATCCTAGAACCCTGCACTGTGTACTTATCTCATCCCAGAACCCTGCACTCTGTACGCAGCTCATCCCAGAACCCTGCACTCTTTACATAGCTCATCCCAGAACCCTGCACTCTGAATGCAGCTCATCCCAGAACCCTGCACTCTGTATATATCTCATCCCAGAACCCTGCACTCTGTACGTAATGCACTCCAAACACTGCATGCTTTTATCCTTTTTTTTTAATTAATGTGCTGGGGTTTGTATGTATCCATGAAACTCTTGCTTGTGGAACAATAATAAAAGCATATTTTATAGGTACAAGAAAGCCCAAGTTTTGTTTAATGACGCCCCTTAAGCTCCTCCCACTGTCAGACGTTTGACCACGCCCACATGTAAGGTTACTTGGGAGGTAAGAATCAAGGTGTCTGAAGATCCTTAACCCAGAAGAAGCTGGTGGGAAGATGTCGGCGCAATCAAGGGAGCTTGTGGATGCTGCATTGCTGGAGGGAATATAAATATAATTCCACCTTAAAGAAGATTCAGATAGTATGAGCTCTCAGTCTGATGTGTTACATTTTTCTCCTCAAAACCTTCAAAGGGTCTCTCTTACTTATAACTGAATGTCGGCAGCTATGCCTTTATTCCTGTATTTCTGTTCCAATGATAGCTTTTTTGGATTTTGCTCTCTGTCATTGGTGACAATGGCCATCAGGAGAACTACAGAGTTCCAAGCTTTTCAAGGGGACACAGACAGCAATAAAAACTTAACAGAGGTTCTAACTCGTCCCCACTTTATCTAAAGCAAAAAAAATATGGCTATAGATATACCTAAATATCAAAGCTGCCCTATCCTCCACTTCCTCTTTTGTGGATGCATAAACAGCTGGGTATTGCAAGTCCACTGCTACAAGCATTTCTAGCCATTTATATACCAGTTTCAGAATACTGTGGATACAGCCCCTGCTTTTAAATACGTTTACCCTTTTCCATTTCAAACCTGCTCTAAGAGCAACATTGACAGTTCTTACATGCAGGAGGAGATCTTTAAAACGGAATTTCCTCAAGAGGGCGCCATTGTTTTTTAGATTTTTTTTTCTTTTGCCTTCTACTTTTTTTACTGCTTTTTGTTGTTTATTTTTCAGTATTTTAATTTAATCGCTCACCATTTCACCACTTTAAAAACCAGCAGTGAAAAATATCTACAATGTGGTGAAATCTGGTCATATAAAACACAAATAGTCCCCACAGTTTTGAGTTGCTGTTGTATTCAAAACCTATAGGTTGCATAACTTTAAGTGTAACAAAATGTTTCACCCATAGATGGCACCGGTGATATATAAAGGCAATTTTTAGCTTACAAGGGCCCTGTTTAAAAAAAGTGGTTAGGTACTTCTCATTTTGCTTTGCTGGTATTTTTCAGGCTTAGCTGTGATCGGCCGGCAAACTAGAATAAAGCTTTAGTTGTTTTTAGGGCGGCGTCTGACTGGTATGACAAACGCTCTGACATTGGGAGCTCATGTCGCATGACATGTGAAAATCAATGTTTACCTATGGGAGCCATCTTAACTGGTCCGACACAAGTCGGTCCGACTGTGAAAATGCTCCCTGCACTACTTTGGTCCGACTTTGATCCTACTTCAGCCTATTAAATATCACTGAAGTCGGATCAATGTCAGATCGCCATCTTGACTGATCCGACTTTGGCATGCGACTTGTGCTCTGAAGATCTTGAAGGGAAACTCCACGCCAAATAAAAAAAAAAACAGCCTTGGATTCCCCCTTCAAGAGCATACCAAGCCCTTCAGTCTAGTATGCATTTTAAGGGGAACCCCCACTCCGAAAAAACGAGGTGGGGGCACCCCCAAAATCCATACCAGACCCTTATCCAAGCACACATCCTGGCAGGTCAGGAAAGGGGGTGGGGATGAGCGAGCGCCCCCCTCCTCCTGAACCGTACCAGGCCCCATGCCCTCAACATGGGGGGGGGGGGGTGCTTTGGGGCAGGAGGGCCCTGCGCCCCCACCCCAAAGCACCTTGCCCCCATGTTGATAAGGACAAGGGCCTCTTCCCGACAACCCTTGGCCGTTGGTTGTCAGGGTCTGCGGACGGGGGGGGGGCGGGGGGCTTATCGGAATCTGGAAGCCCCCTTTAACAAGGGGGCCCCCAGATCCCGGCCTCTCACCATATGTGAATGAGTATGGGGTACATTGTACCCCTATCCATTCACCTGAAAAAAAAGTGTCAAAAATAAAGCACAGTACACAGGGCGTTAATGTAATTTATTAAGGCAGCTCCAACGTTTCTTCCGACTTCTTCTCCTCTCTCCGGGTCTTCTCCGCTGATGTCTTCTAGCCCTCTCTGGTTCTTATCCCCTCTCCGGGTCTTCTCCGCTCTCTCTCCGGTTCTTCTCCCTCTGTCTGCTGTCTTCTGCCTGGGTCTTCTCCGTTATCTTCTCACTCTTTTGGTGGGTATTTTCTGCTGTCTTCTCCTTCTGTTCTTCTTCCGATGTTGACTCAATGCTCTCTCCCGCTCTAATGCTGGGTGCATGGTGTGCTACTAATCATATTGGCATGGGATGGGGTCACCGAAGGCCCGCCCCTTGTGACGTCACTGCCCCATCATGCCCCAGGCGTTGACATCATAAGGGGTGGGGCCTCTGGGTGACATCACTCGGTAACCCTGACAATATAAGTAGTGGCACACCGCGTACCCAGCATTAGAGCGGGAGAGAGTATCGAGTCAACATCAGAAGAACAGAGGGAGAAGTCAGCGGAAAAGACCCAGCAAAAGAGCAAGAAGATAGCAGAGAAGACCCAGGCAGAAGACAGCGGACAGAGGGAGAAGAACCGGAGAGAGAGCGGAGAAGAGCCAGAGAGGGGAGAAGAGATCAGAAGAGACGACGGAGCTGCCTTAATAAATTACTTTAAAAACCTGTGCACTGCATTTTATTTTTGAATTTTTTTTTTAGGTGAATGGGTAGCGGTACAATGTACCCCATACTTATTCACACAGGGTGGGGGCGGAATCTGGGGGCCCTCTTGATAAAGTGGGCTTCCAGATTCCGATAAGCCCCTGCCCGCAGACCCCGACAACCAACAACCAGGGTTGTAGGGAAGAGGCTCTTGTCCTCATCAACATGGCGACAAGGTGCTTTGAGGGCATGTGGCCTGGTACGGTTCAGGAGTGGGGGGGGGGGTCGTCCCTGCCCCCTATCCTGACCTGCCGGGCTGTGTGCTCGGAAAAGGGTCTGGTATGGATTTTGGGGGGACCCCAAAGCATTTTTTTTGACATGGGGGGTTCCCCTTAAAATCCATACCAGACCGAAGGGCCTGGTATGCTCTTGGAGGGGGAACCCATGCCTTTTTTTGGCATGGAGTTCCCCTTTAAGATCATCAGAGCACAAGTGGCATGCCAAAGTCGGATCAGTCAAGACGGCGATCTGACTTTGATCTGACTTCAGTGATATTCAATGGGCTGAAGTAGGATCAAAGTCGGACCAAAGTAGTTAAGACGGCTCCCATAGGGAAACATTGATTTTCACACGTCATGCGACAAAAGCTTCCAATGTCGGATTGTTTGTCGTACCAGTGTGAACCCAGCCTTAGGCCCCTTTCACACTACCCCGACTTCAAAGTAGCGCGATTTTGCCTGCGATTTTGAGGCAAATTTGCCACGATTTTGCATCAAAGTCGGACCAAAGTAGTGCAGGGACTACTTTAAAGTCGGCACGACTTGAAGTCGTACTAATATGAATGGTTGTCATTGGAAATCATGGGGAATGACTTGTCATGTGACTTTGCAGTCCCAAGTTGTAGGACAAGTCGTACATGTGTGAAAGGGGCCTTATGGTTGTGAACAGTTGCAAACAAAGCTAGTGAATTTGAACAAGGTCATCAATAGTTTAAAGAGGGGAAAGCATGCATGGCAAATGTATATGCTGCTTTTATGTTTGTGCACTAAATGGGTGTTTTTTTTTCTTTCGGAAAATGGATGAGCAAAAATAGGATCTAAGTGGTTGACTAATGGATGGAAACTTTAAATGCCACCAATAAGCATTATTTAGCGATAGGACAAATGTAGGAAATGGAACAAAATGGGTAAAATGTAATGGAAAATGACCATCTAACATTTCACCACTTATAAAATTTGTTGAAGGTTGTTCAGATAGTCAGTACACCCATTATAGTCTGCGTCTAACATCCCCAAACAGCAACTGGGTGCTTTAAAGCCAAACTCCAGGCTAATTTCTATATAAGTCCATCAGGAGGTAATAGGAACAAGACCAAAATAATGATTTTGCTGTAATACCTTCAGTCTGGAGCTGTCCCTTATGCCCCCGTACACACGGTCAGATATTCCGATGGAAGAAGTCTGATCGGATTATGTTGTCGGAAAATCTGATCGTGTGGGCTCTAGCGGACTTTTTCCGATCGTGTGTAGGGAATTCCGACGGACAAAGTGCCACGCATGCTCAGATCAAATTACGAGACCAAAGCTATTGGCTACTAGCCTCTACGTAGTTCCGTCGTATGCAACGAACGTCACCACGTTCGGAACGATCGGATTTTCCGATAACTTTGTCCGACCGTGTGTATGCAATACCAGTTTCGGACAAAATCCATCGGAAAAAAACGGACGGATTTTGTAGTCGGAATTTCCGACCGTGTGTACGGGGGCTTACAGTTATTTTCTTTTTGTCCCAATTTTTGCTTGTTCAGGCTTTCATCCAAAACTTTTAGCACATTCAGCACGAGCCAAACTTCATATAGTAGTGGGTTTTTCTCCTGCTACGCTACTATATATGACAACTTACTTCTTCTGCTATCAATGTTTGTCCTTAGCTACCAGTGACGCCACCTGGCCCCATTTACTTGCTTGTTGGGAATCCCCCACCATGTAAACAAAGCAGCCAGGGATAGTTAAAAAAAATAAATGGGCTCCCCCTCATAATTCATACCAGGACCTTCAGGTCTGGTATGCATTTTAAAAGGGCCCCCCATGCAAAAGCAACAACAATAAAAAAAAAAAACAGCATGGGATCCCCACCCAAATTCTATACTCATGCTCTCAACATGGGGGGTATTTTGCAAGGGGGTGGGGGTGGGGGTGGGGGAGCCCCTGGCACAACACCTTGTCCAAATGTTAATATGGACATGGGCCCCTTTCCTACAACCCTGACCTGATGGTTGTGGGGCTCTGGGGGTGAGGGCTTATCAGAATCTGGAAACCCCCTTTATAAACAAAAAAGGGGCACCCAGATACTATGCTCAGTTCCCCATGTGAATGATTAAGCTGTACATATTACCTCTACTCATTCACATAAAAGTGAAAAGCAAATAAAAATACACATACAAGGGACCCCCTATGCTTAGGGCCTGGTATGGTATAGCAAGGAAGGGGTGCACATTTGCCCCCACCTTTCTTGGCCTGCCAGGCTGCATGCTCACATAAGGTCCCGGTGTGGATCCATATGTAGCGCTACTTCCATAAGGCCTGCTGGCTGATGATGGTTAGGAGCACAGTCACTGTACCCTTCCATCACAGATGATAATGGCGACCAGAGTTCTCCCTCACTAATGTAGAGACTGCCATCACACACAGATTACAGTCCAGGCACACTGACACAGAAAGCAGTCTAGGGGATGTCTATTTGTGGTTTTATGTTAGGTAACTTGTATGGGGTGTAGGGTAGGGTGACCAGATGTCCCCGGTTTCAGGGGACAGTCCCCGGATTGAGGATACTGTCCCCGGACCAAGTCTGTCCCCGGTTTTGTTCCCGGATTTGACTTCAACAGGAGCTGGGGCAATTTTCAAAAACAGTCAGTGCAGAATAAAAAAAAAATAATAATTACTCACCCCCACTCCTACTAGCTTAGGGGGGGTGTATTTTTTCCATTATCTGGGTCCCTTTCTGATGATGTGCTGGTCAGAGCGGATGGACTATTTCTTCAGTTTCCGGCACATGCCCATTCAGCTCTGCTCACATGTTCTTCTGCCTTGGCTCAAATCCCGGCCAGTCGCCTGCCTTCTTATCTCCTTGCCTTCCCCGGCAGAGTCATTTTCCTCCGCTCCCCACCCAGTAGTAGCCGGGGCCCGGAGAGTGAGACCTGAGAGGCTGTGAGGCTGGCGGAGGCGGCAACGGGCAGAGAGAGGCAGCTGAGCTCAGCTGACGATGCCCAGCAGCAGGAATAGAGGGGAAGCAGATCCAATCGTGGGGCTGCCAGTGCCTTCAAGGCTTCAACACAGGTGTGCTTTGGTGGTGTCTGTGAATAGACTACATGACACTGTGTCTGTCTCTCTGGCATAATGGATGGTATCAGAACACACAGGCAGTAGGCACTTATTGGTCAGAAGTTAACAAAATCAGCACCCAGCAGCCATGTTATGTGACACACTGTGACAGAGCCAGTCAGAGCCATGATAGAGTGCCTGCTGCCTGTGAGTTATCATAATGCTGATGATCTTAACAAGTTGCCGATCGCCTGATAGCAGATTTACTGCTACAGGGTGGTTGCGCTGCGCAGGATCACTTATATATACGTGATTCTGCATTTCTGGGTATCAGAGCCAATCAGCGGATCTGGCGGACTTGTCTAGTGGCCTGCCTATGTAAACAAGGCAGTTCACCATTCTGTCAGTGTGGAACACCTCGGTCCTGTGTTCCTGCAAAGCAGGTACAGGGATCTATGTCTTCCCTTAGTAAAAGCACCTCCCCCACAGTGAGAAAACACTTGTTAGGCATACATTTAACCCATTGATTGCCCTAGATGTTATCCCCTTCCCAGCCAGTGTCATTAGTACAGTGACAGTACATATTTTTAGCACTGATCTCTGTATTAGTGTCACTGGTTCCCACAAAGTGTCAAAAGTGTCACTAATGCCACGTACACACGAGCGGAATGTCCGACAGAAAAAGTAAAACGGAATCTTTTCATCGGATATTCCGATCGCGTGTGGGCCTCATCGGATTTTTTTTTTTTTTTAAATTCTGACGGACCTAGAAATAGAACATTTTAAATATTTCCGACTGAACCAATTCCTATTGGGAAAACCACTTGTCTGTATGCTGTTCCGACGGACCAAAAACGACGCATGCTCTGAAGCAAGTACGAGACAGCAGCTATTGGCTACTGGCTATTGAACTTCCTTTTTCTAGTCCTGTCGTACGTGCTGTACGTCACCGCGTTCTAGGCGGTCAGACTTTGGTGTGATCGTGTGTAGGCAAGACAGTTTCAGCGGAACTCCGTCGGAAAAACCTTCGGAGTTTATTCCGATAGGAAAACTGGTCGTGTGTACGCGGCATTAGTGTCTGATTTGTCCACCGCAATATCGCAGTCCCGATATGAGTCGTTGATTGCTGCCATTACTAGTAAAAAAAAAACATGTCCCCGGATTTCATTTAAAAAATCTGGTCACCTTAGTGTAGGGTAGTATGGGATACTCCAGAACCACTAACAGAAACAGACGACGATCTTCTCCATGTTGTAAACTTCAGGAACAGTTCTTCTGCACAGCCCAGAATGCAATCCTCCCATGGGAGACTAATAGATATTATAGGTAAGTATTCCTCAAGAGGTGAACTACTTGACCCAGCTTCAAAGGATGGCCCTTCCATGAGAAACCAGAGGAGACTAACATATGTAACTCTCAGGAGAGGAACTACTTAGCTCAAAGTCTTTCCACAAACTAGAAGAGACTGGTCGGTATGTACCTCTCAGGAGAGGAACTACGGGCCCCAGCAATCTCAATAGTGCACAGTCACCAAGATCTTGCAACACAGCAGTACACACAAGACCAGGGGAGCAGCTGTACCCATTTAGCTTTCTTCCTTCTGGTAAAACTATGCGGACTGGATCCTTAGGTGTTTCAGGGTGTCCGATAACCTCTCAGATGTAGGCCCCCAGCTCTGTTGGAAGATGGGGAATAGCAATCAAACCTGCATTCCCTGCCCTGCAGCCACACATACAGTATACACACCCCTTGCCATTTATGATTGGCCCAGTACAGTGACAGGTGGGTTTGGACTAGGACCTTAACACACTTGGGTTCATCCCTACTCATAACTCTTCAATGATGTTTTTTTCCCAACTCATTATTACACACAAGAGTCAAATCTGTTTCACTGTTGTATGTTTGATTATACATATTTTCCCAATGCTATGCTACATTTGCCTATAGTATGTAGCTATTTAAACAAAGCCACATGTTAGAAATGAATTGCCATTAATTAAGGTGATGTTTGAATGATACCAAATGTTCATTCAGTAGTCGCCTTCTCCTTGTGTATGCAGGCGTGTTACCTATAGAGCGAGCATTGCTCAAACTGTAACCAGACACATAAATATAATGTATCTCCTGCCATTCATCATACAGCAATTGACAAGTGAATGTTTTACGTCAGACCAACAGTTTTACCAGCAAGCGTACCAAAATAATCCAAGGAAATTTGTCTTATACTGTGCCAACATTTCAACAATAAGGAGGGTCTTATCTACATGAGCCATACGCCAGCATAAAGTTATTGTAGCAACAAACACTCATGTCTGACACCAATGAATTCAGGAAAGGGGCATACAAAGCAAAAAAGATCCCATTCGTTTTTATAAAGTGAAAATCCGACATTGAAAATTAAGTGGTACACTATACTATACATACATTGTTAGTCAGGTTGAAAAAAAGACACAAGTTCATCTGAATAAATAAATAAAAAGAAAAACTTCATATACAGAACTCTATATATCCACAGTTGATGCAGAGGAAGGCAAAAATCAACAACTTTAAAACAGGGTCCAATATGCTCCACCAGGGAAACAAAAATTCCTTCCTGATTCCCTTATGTACACATGAGCGGAATTTCCGTCGGAAAAATCTTTTTCCGACGGAATTCCGCTCAAGCATGTCTTGCATACACACGGTCACACAAAAGTTTGCTGAATTTTCTACCATCAAGAACGCTGTGACGTACAACACTACAACAAGCCGAGAAAATGAAGTTCAATGCTTCCAAGCATGCGTCGAAATGTTTCCGAGCATGCATAGGAATTTTGCGCGTTGGAATTGGTACAGACGATTGGAATTTCCGATCTGAAAACATGCTCTCAATCTTTTGCAGGATGGAACTCCGCCTGCAAAAGTCCGATGGATCATACACATGGTCGCATTTTCCGACCAAAAGCTCTCATCTGTCTTTTGCTGGCCGAATTTCCAACCGTGTGTACGCGGCATTAGGCTACATTCACACGGCACATGGCAAATATCAGTAGACTCTTGTCGGTGGTACTAAACGCTGCATGCACACTCTGCATGTCACCAGCAGCCGTCAGAATTGTACTCTATACAAATGAATGGCCAGCACTACTGCTGCGTGCATGTACAGTGCCTAGAAAAAGTATTCATACCCCTTGAAATTTTCCACATTTTGTCATGTTACAATCAAAAATGTAAATGTATTTTATTGGGATTTTATCTGATAGACCAACACAAAGTGGCACATAATTGTGGAAGCAAAATGATAAATGGTTTTCAACAATTTTTACAAAAAAATATGTGAAAAGTGTGGCTTGCATTTAGCC
This sequence comes from Lithobates sylvaticus, assembly GCA_028564925.1. Classification (NCBI taxonomy): domain Eukaryota; kingdom Metazoa; phylum Chordata; class Amphibia; order Anura; family Ranidae; genus Lithobates; species Lithobates sylvaticus. Next base: position 89,965,148 of record CM053033.1, read on the forward strand.
CGTCCCCCCCGAGTCAATACTTTGTAGAACCAACTTTTGCTGCAATTACAACTGCAAGTCTTTTTGGGGATGTCTCTACGAGCTTTGCACATCTAGAGAGTAATATTTTTGCCTATTCTTCTTTGCAAAATAGCTCAAGCTCTGTCAGATTGGATGGAGAGCAGAGCATCTGTGAACAGCAATTTTCAAGTCTTGCCACAGATTCTCAATTGGATTTAGGTCTGGACTTTGACTGGGCCATTCTAACATACGAATATGCTTTGATCTAAACCATTCCATTCTAGCTCTGGCTGTATGTTTAGGGTCGTTGTCCTGCTGGAAGGTGAACCACCGCTCCAGTCTCAAGTCTTTTGCAGACTCCAACAGGTTTTCTTCTAAGATTGCCCTCTATTTGGCTCCATCCATCTTCCTATCAACTCTGACCAGCTTCCCTGTCCCTGCTGAAGAAAAGCATCCCCACAACATCCTCATGATGCTGCTACCACCATGTTTCACAGTTGAGATGGTGTGTTCAGGGTGATGTGCAGTGTTAGTTTTCGTCACATATAGCGTTTTTTTAGGACAAAAAGTTACATTTTGGTCTCATATGACCAGAGCACCTTCTTCCACATGTTTGCTGTGTCCCCTCCCCATAGCTTCTCACAAACTGCAAATGGGACTTCTTATGGCTTTCTTTCAACAATAACTTTCTTCTTGCCACTCTTCCATAAAGGCCAGATTTGTGGACAGATTCTCCCACCTGAGCTCTGGATCTCTGCAGCTCCTCCAGTGTTACCATGGGCCTCTTGGCTGCTTCTCTGATGAATGCTCTCTTTGCCCTGCCTGTCAGTTTAGGTGCACGGCCATGTCTTAGTAGGTTTGCAGTTGTGCCATGCTATTTCCATTTTCCAATGATGGATTGAACAGTGCTCCGTGAGATGTTCAAAGCTTGGGATTTTTTTTTTAAACGCCTAACCCTGCTTTAAACTTCTCCACAACTATCCCTGACCTGTCTGGTGTGTTCCTTGGCCTTCATGATGCTGTTTGTTCACTAAGGTTCTCTAACAAACCTCTGAGGGCTTCACAGAACAGCTGTATTTATACTGAGATTAAGTTACACACAGGTGGACTCTATTTACTAATTGGGTGACTTCTGAAGGAAATTGGTTCCACTAGATTTTAATTAGGGGTATCAGAGTAAAGGCGGATGAATGCAAATGCAAAAATGTTGAAAACCATTTATCATTTTCCTTCCACTTCACAATTATGTGCCACTTTGTGTTGGTCTATTGCAGGGGTGTCCAAACTTTTTTCAAAGAGGGCCAGATTTGATGAAGGGAACATGCGTGAGGGCCGACTATTTTGCCTGACATTCTTTGAACCATTAAAATTAAATGCAAATTAACTAATACACTGCCCAACAAGAATTCTCTTGCCTTTGTGGCTGTGTATTTATTGGCGTATAACACGCACAGGCGTATAACACGCACTTTCACTTTAAGAAGGAAGTTTCAGGAAAAAAATGAAATTTTAAATAAAGAACTGTGAAGCAAAATAAGGGTCAGTGCCCATCAATGAAGCCTATTCAGTGCCCATCTGCAGCCTCACCATTGCCATGAATGCAGCCTCACCATTGCCATGAATGCAGCCTCACCATTGACATGAATGCAGCCTCGCCATTGACATGAATGCAGCCTCACCATTGCCATGAATGCAGCCTCAACATTGACATAACTGCAGCCTCACAAGTGCCAGGAATGCAGCCTCACCATTGCCATGAATGCAGCTTCACCATTACCATAAATGTAGCCTTTGAATGCAGCCTCACCGTTGCAATGAATGCAGTCTCTGAATGCAGCCTCACCATTGCCATGAATGCAGCCATAGTTTGTAGATGCTATAACATTTGGGCAAACCAATCAATATACGCTTATTGGGATTTGTTACCAAAAATATGTTACAGAATACATATTTGCCTAAATTGATGAAGAAATTCGATTTTTTTCAAAGTTTTTATTGCATGTGTTTATAACAGAAAGCAAAAAATCTTGTTTGTTTTTTTTTCAAAATTGTTGGTCTTTTTTTAATTATAATGCAAAAAATAAAAACCGCATAGGTGATTAAATACCACAAAAAGAACATTTTATTTGGGTACAGAGTCGCATGACCGAGCAATTGTCAGTTAAAGTAACGCAGTGCCGTATCGCAAAAAAATAGCCTGGTCATGAAAGAGGGATAAATCTTCCGGAGGTCAGGTGGTTAAAAAAGATCAGTAATATCAATCAAAGAAAAAAATTTGATTGATATTATATATCAGCTGTAATTTACAATTGATTTAATTGTTTACTTTGGGCTAAAGGTAATAGAAGTGCGGCACATTGATTGGAGTTTGTTAATGCTTTACACATTGTATGGGAATGTGAGAAGTGCTTGCGGCTGACATTGTAGCTTTTAATTTATTTTATATAATATAGGGTTGCTCGCAAGGTTTTTGGTTTAGTTAAAAGAGATCAGACCTTTACTTGGTCTCCAAGGCCAAGCTTCACCAGGCCAGTAAACTGTGCAGCTCCAAGCAGTGGCAGTTTTGGCATTACATAGTTGTTGGTTCCAAACGGCTGATCAACAGAGGTAGGATTGGCGTTTTCCCCAGAGTTCATACATACAGCCACATCTAAGGGGTTTCTGAGTGGACTGAAGGTGGAAAACCCTTTTAAAGACCTCTGAAGTCTTCAAAGAGCCTCTCCTCACTTTCTCTACTTCCTGACGCTTCAGAAAAAATCTCCTCCAATTTATTAAATTCTCGGTGAAGAATAGAAGGCTCTGAGCCTTTTCTGATGCAGATCAGGTTTTTCTTTACCATGCAAGACTAACGCAAGCTTCTTATTGCCATTCACCGGGACAATAGAAAACCGTCGGGAAACTCTTATTATTTTTCCCTCTAATTTCCTGCAGCTCCGCCCTCTGACCTCTTGGCCAATCTTTCTCTCATTTAAATAGGAGATAGGATTTGGTTACTGACACCCCTCACAGTGAGGAGAAAGAACTGGAATTTATATGCATCTTCAACCTGTTCCAACTAAGACAAAAGAGTCAACACAGTTTGTGAGATCACTCTTCTTTATTAATTGTTTTGTGAACTTTGCACACAGACAATTGAGCCACATTAGGGAATGGTTTCTGACATTTGTTTTTGGTGCTGGGACCCTGGTGGCATTGTTGGGGCAAGTTCCTTTAGATCCCAAGGGGAAAAGGTCACAGAACTTCCCCCATGAGCTGTGAACTACAGCAGCGTACGTTGCAGGTCCTGCTCTTCTTGGCCGCTCTCTCCTGCGAAAGTACCCAAGGTGGTCACCTCATCTGCCTATCTCTTGGCCCAGTGCTGCCCGGTGTAGCAGTTTTTTGTGCATGGTTTTCATTGCCAAGTAGAAATAAAAAAAAGTGTCCTTCATCCAGAGTGCATTCTAACAGACGAGGTGTGTTACTGGCCAGATCACCAGGTGAAAACCGATAGAAAAAAAAATCTAAAAAAAAATAGAAAACGAATGCAGCCATCACATCTAAGGATTGGTAAACTGCAATACATTACATTACATTTTTGGTTTGGGGTTTAATATGCTCTCCATCTTTCCACTGTATGTAGGAGGGTATACCTCCCAACCATCCCGGATTCACCAGGACCTTCCTCAGATTTGATTAAAATCCTGGCGTCCAAGCAAATCTGGGCCGAATATGGAAGCCCAGTGTCAGTACAAGAAAAAGTTCTGGGTCTGAGCTCCAGTAACTGGCCTGAAAAGGGCAAGCTAACATAGGCACCTCGGATATTTGCCCTGCATCTCTTGCGGGATGTCCGGGGATCCACGCGCCGCTATCTGCCCCTCTATGGCAGCCGGTGTTGTATCACTATCCGTCCCCCATCACCAAGTGTCCGAGGTGTACTGCGCATGCGCAGTACACAGGACGCCCATATTCCGAAAATTGCCGAGGATGAACGGCGCCTGCGCCGTGAGTCCACTTTCAAGCCCCACCATCCCAGTGGACATAGAGTTAGAATATAAAAGTGCCGAGCGCAGCGAGGCCGTGCCCGATGCGTGGCGAGCGAAGCGAGCCCGCGAGGGGCCCTCTCAATTTGACTAACCCTATGTCCGCTTGGATGGTGGGGGCTTCTCCTCGACTCACGGCGCAGGCGCCGCTTATCTTCCGACAATTTCCGAAAAACTTCTGGATCCAGACTGCGCACGCGCTGCGCATGCGCAGTAGACTTCGGACACCTAGTGACAGCCGGACACTTGGTGATAGAACACCGGCATCTCTCCCCACCATCTGCCTGTACAATATACTGCAGAGCAGACTGAAACCGCCTCCTCCTCAGCTCAGACATTCTCATGTACACAGACAGGAGAAGGAGGAGTCAGGAAGGAGGACACTGCACTGTCTGAGCCGTGCTGATGTTCTGAGGTCTGCAAGGAGTTTAATATGGATGGAGACTTACAGGGGAGGGGGACACAATGAGCAGAAAGGGGGGTGAAGGGGGTAAGTAACAACTGTGACTTGGGGGTGGGGCGGGGTTAAGCGGATATGTGCTGGGGGGAGGGGGCACCTTGGGAGGGAGAGAGATGGTGCTGGGGGGAGGGGTTGGATTTAAAATCCCCCCACCTTCTAGCACAAGTCATATTCCCTCCCAAAGCACCCCCCAAGCACGTATCTAACCCCCCACCCAATGTTCTAGAACACAGGTCCTCTCTCTTCCCAAAGCGCCCCCACCAGTGCATAAATGACCCTCCCCACCCCAACTTCCAGCACAAGTCCTCTCTCCCCTCAAAGCCCCCCAGTACATATCCCACCCTCCACCCAATATTCTAACACAAGTCCTTTCCCCTTACAAAGTTCCCCCCAGTACATTTTCAACCCCCCTACCCCAACTCATATCCATTCCCAAAGCACCCCCAGCACATATCTGACCCCTATGCTATTGCTGGGTGTCCAGTGCATCCCTATACCTTTAAGGAGGGGTGGGCACCCTCCAGGCATACCTGCCCTTAATCTATCCATTATTATATATGTGCTCCAACTCAGGAGACTCTCAAAATTATAGAGTTAGAACTGCAATACACTGGGGTGTCATGACGTGGCTGCTGCAGCTTATGCTTGTTTTTAACCTGAATTGTTAGACAGAGTCAATTTGGTTTGTTGCAGGCTGGCTGGTAAGTGAGCTGGGACATTTTTTTTGTTTGTTGTTTTTCATATGTATCGCCCTTCCATGTACTCCTTGCTGCAAAGACCAGTTATAGGTTATGGTTGTTTGCTTTTTGTTTGTCCTGTTGGTAATTGGTGAGATGAGTAACTGGATACCTTCACTGCTATTGCTGGGTGTCCTACCTGTCCTTAATCTATCCATTATTATATGTGCTCCAACTCAGGAGGCTCTCAAAAATAAAAAAGCTAAGACTGCAGAACACTGGGGTGCCGTGATGTGGCCACTGCAGCCAAGGCTGCTGATAGAAATCACAGGGCCCCCTATCAGACAGGATCCCTCTCCTTCGAGAATATCAATGAAATTTTGCTAAAATGCAACGACCGCAATGCAATGCTTTGCAGCCATGGCAGAAATTATACCCCTATCGAACAAGACCCATTTAAGTGAATGGCAGCACGGAGGCAATATCTGCACCCCCACAGTAAGTGATCTGTACCGATCACTCACTGTGTTTATTCAGGATGGTGAGCCCCCCACTCACCAGCCTGAAATAACCCCCATGTGTGCCCCTTAGTGGGAGAAAAGAGGAGGGAAAACTGCAGCACTATGGGAGAAAGGGGCACACAGGGGTCCCAGACAGCAGGGGGTGTAGATACTAGAACCAATCCCCCTGGAAGAAAAGAAAAGTAGAAGCCAGCAGGACTGCACAAGTGTCGGAAGTAAGGCAGTACAGCTGGCCCTTCTTCTAAGCAGGTGCCCGGGGCCCCCTTTTGAACTGATGAGGCTGGGGCCCAGTACAGGCGGTCTGGCTGTACTGCCTTATTAGCGGCCCTGACTGCAGCTTACGCATGTATTTGCAAATGTGTGCAAACTAAACCCCTTGGGTTTGACGTGAACTGTTAGACAGGACAATTCGGTTTGTTGCATGTTGGCTGGTAAGTGAGCTGGGTTTGTTGTTTTTCACCAAATCCAACACACCCCCCCCCCCCCCCTAGCACAGGTCTTCTCTTTTCCCATGTGCCGAGTCCCCCACCCCTCTTCCCACCACCAGCACCACCGGTACATATGTCACACCCACCCCCACCCCACCTTCTAGCACAAGTCCTGATCCCTCCCAAAGCACCCCCAGTACATATCTGAAGCCTGTGTTTTCTTTAAGGCCCCTTTCACACTGGGGCGTTTTTCATGCGGTGCAGCGCTAAAAATAGCGCCTGTTCACCGCATGAAAAAATCCTGCCCCTTTAACTCCAGTGTGAAAGCCGGCGGGCTTTCACACTGGAGCGGTGCGCTAGCAGGACGGCAAAAAAAGTCCTGCTAGCAGCATCTTTGGAGCGGGATAGGAGCGGTGTGTTCACCGCTCCTATACCGCTCCTTCCCATTGATTACAATGGGAGACCGCGGTAAAACCGCGGCAATACCGCGGTTACCGCGGCAATACCGCGGCTACGGCGGCGCTCTGCGGGGGGTGTTTAACCCTTTTTCGGCCGCTCGCGGGGGTAAAACCGCACCGCGAGCGGCCGAAAACCGCGGTGAAAACGACGGTAAAGCAGCGCTAAATATAGCGCTGCTTTACCGTCACCGCGGCTCACCGCCCCAGTGTGAAAGGGGCCTAACCATGCCCCTTAAGAAAAACACAGTAATTAAAATAGACTACGGGGTCAGTAAGTAGTGGATGTGTTAAGCCCCGTACACACAGGCAGACATTTGATGGGGGGTGGGGGTTGCGTCCGCCTGTCAGAACACAACACTAACCTTGCATGGTTAGCACAGCGGCTCCGACTTGAGCTGACTGTACTGTAGGCTTAAGGATTATTTTTTAAGAATAAAGACAATGTTTAGTGTCACATTAAGATGTCAGATATTGTACATTGCGAAAACCTGGTGTGTATTTACTAAAGGCAAATAGACTGTCCACTTTGCAAGTGCATTTGCACTCATGTCCCCAAAAGCTTAATGAATGTAGTAAAGCTCTGCTGACTTCCATCATCCAATCACGTGTTTTTTTATTTTATTTTCCTTGCACCTGATTGGGTATTCTTTACAAAGTGAAGCTTCACCACGTTCACTAAGCCCTGAGGAAAATAAGTGCAACTGCACTTGCAAAGTGCACAGTCTATTTGCCTTTAGTAAATCCACCCCATTGTGTTCTTCCTGACTGTTGCCCACCTGGAACTGCAGACGCTGACCTCTCCTAGAACAGCTTCACAAACTGACATTTCTGGCTTCCCTTGCACACAAAGTCCTTTTTAGCTGCACCGATGTGGGTTATTGTCACAGTTCCAGATTCAATGTGACTTCTACTAATCTTTTATCTATACAGGCAGAGTTTCTGATACAGGAGGGTAAACTGCTGATTTTGCACTGCTGATTACTCGGCAATGGGTGCATGAATTAAAAAAGTAAAATCAACATTTATTTAGTTCTACACCACCGAAAGGGATTCACTTCAGCATTTCTCAAAGTTTATTTTTTCTATATTTTAATTTTTTTTCCTGTGTGTTGTTTTGCACGCAGTTTGGCGCCTGGAACTCTTAATTAAACTGTGTTTTGTTCCAGAGAGAAAAGCTCCCTTTCGTAAAAGACATCTTAAAATAGCGCAGATAGATGCTGCTTTTCCAGCTGAATGGTGTCACTGAAAGGGATTCCTGGTGCCACAGGTGCCTTTATCAGAGGCGATCACTTAAGTGCCTTCCTTAATTATAATGTAAATGTCAGTAATTGCCGTTGCAGTGACATGCTGTTTGGTATAGTGACAGGCAGGACTGTGCAGCATCTGGAGGGAGCTGGTGATGGATGTCCAGCTGTGTTGGAAAATCAAACTTTTTTTTTTTTGTGAACTAGTAACTTTGTTTCTAGGAGACCGTCAGACTTTTACCCTCCAGCCCACCCCTCCTTATGCTGTTTGGTTCTTCTAAACACTTTGTAGCGCATAATTCACCACTATGGGAAACAATAATTCCAATAGTTTCGATTGTTTTTTAAACTGCTCCCTTTTCTTTCTTTTTTTCCCAGCATATTTCAACAAAAGCAAAAACAGAAAAAACTAAAAAAATCTGGCAAAATCTATTTTTTAATTAGGAAGATTTAGTCTACTTATAGCATCTTCCTTCTAAGCTTTTACGACAAAAGGATACTTATAGATTCTACTATATAACAGAACGCCAGGCAAAAATATCATGAAAAACATTTATACAGCCGAATAGAAGCGCCGGGGAGCCGTGACAACGCTGCGCTGGAGGGCTCTGTGTCCAGGTAAGTCTGTCATAATGTGCTAGTATGCGGTGCATACAAGTACATTATGACTTAAACCTGAAGGGGCCTGATTATTATTATTTTTTTCTGGTGGTTTACTACCGCTTTAAAGTGATTTTACAGTCCTGTCCTCTCCTTCTTCCAAAATAATAAAATAATTCTTGCGAGCTACCATATATACTATGAGAGTTGATAATCTGGATAGCTGCTAGCACTGATCACATCCCATACGTTTGTTTCCCGATCAACTAAACTACAATAGAAAGTGCCGCTCTATCTAGATGTTACCATGTGACCACCACATAGGTTAATGTTACTATTTACATCAATGTACTAAATATATATACTATCACTATAATTGTTGAAGATTATACCTTGTGACAGCAACGTGACCATGTGCAAAAATTACATATATATATATATATATATATATATATATATATATATATATATATACATATTAGTGCATCCACTTATACATACAAACAGTGCTCTATAAAGTGCTTCAAAATAGAAAAACCCAAAAATTAATCCAGTGCACTAAAGTGCTAATGTGCAAAATTCCTCATGCAATATAATGCGCTAGATAAAAAACATAAAGGCCATTCCAATTCAATCCAGTCTCAAACACCGTCCTGTCCCCTCCCCAACGCGTGTCAATACCAGGAAATGACGTATCTTCCTCAACACAGACCTGTTCACACCACTGAAATCTCTCCCTTTATCAGTAAATTCGATGACTTGACAAATGTCTTTTAAAAGTACTTCAAAAATGTTTGCTTTTAACATTCAGTTTTGGAGTGATTGCACTATGAGAACCACATACACTGTAAAGCCTCATACACATGATCGGATTGTGGACCAACTTTCCCGTGGATTTTTGTCCAAAGGGTATGGGCCCCAAGTTGGTATTGCATACACACGATCAGACTTTTTAGGCAACAAACATGAACGTAGTGACGTTTCAACGTACTGACGACACTTCAAAAGAGGACGTTCTAATACTCCAGCGCCACCTTTGGTCAACTTCTATATTGTTGTCTGATCTTTTTCATTGGCTCTGAGCATGCGTGTTTGTACTTTGTACAAAAGTCCGTTGGTTTTGTGTACACACGGTCGGACTTTGGTCCATCGGACTTTTGTTGGCAGAAAGTTGGTCCGTTCGCACAGCCAACAAAAGTCTGATGAAACCTGGAAAAAGTTGGTCCGATGGAGCGTACACACGGTTGGATGTTGGTCCAAACCAGCTAATTTGCATGTTGGTTGTCAAAAAGTCCGATCGTGTGTACGGGCCTTTAGAAATGTGTTTGTTTTCCATCCTGCTTCTTCAATTTTTCACTCTGCTGTCAAAAACGAGCACTGATTTGACCCCACTGATGATTAGAAAATCGAACAGATATTCTTAAAACAAAAATGTTTGAAAAAAATTCTTAGTGTACGGCCAGCTTAAACCTGTAAGCAATTACGGTAGTTTGCCAGTTTTCAGTTGAAACCTGTGTTTTACCCACCCAGACCAAAAGTCTTGGGACAATTCTGCCAGGGGTTCTTACAACCCTACAACAGTCAACTTTTATAATGGTTTAAGGACCACTATATCCAAAAACATTGTTTTCTTGCAAATGTATTAATTTAATACCTGCAATGATGGTATTCAGTGTAATATTATTTTATTTTTTATTTTTCTGGCCTTCATTCTTGTCTTTGAAAAAAAATGTTTTTTTTTTTTTGCAAGTCAAGCTATCCAGAAAAAGTAACAATTACAGGGGTTTAGGCAAACATACCAACATGGGTGCTTACAACTTCAATTATGTAATAATAATTACATGGTTTAAACCTTTTTTCCAAAATAAAATAAAAAAACAAAAAACAAATTGCTGTTGTAATTGTTTGACTTTAATTTATTCTTTGCCTACTTAAAGCTCATATAAACCCACCCTGTCCACAGGGTGGCAACTCTTCCATGATTTAAATGCAGAACAAACAATGTTGTTGTCATTCTATTACACAAAGTGAAAAATAAGAGATCAAGGATCAAAACTACCAGGTGATAAATGTTATTGGGGACTGTAGTAGCTCTATTATTCTACTGACAAATTGCATTATATATGTGACCTTGTTTTTGCCCATAGCTCAACTTTACATTTTCTTTCATTATCAGCTTGGTCTGACTATAAATGTTGAATAGATTATAGCTAAAGGCTTGTAAAATAAAAAAAGAATTCACATCTCGACTATTAGAATAAAATAATGTTCACAATTAGCTGTTTTTTTAGGAGTAAAGAACTCTTTTATTATATAAGGCCGCTATGGATTATATAATCCACATGACGGATGTGCTGAAATGGCACAAAGTTTGCTAAGTAATCCTTGTTCCTACAAATGAAAGCTGGCACTGAGAAGATGACAGGATCTCTTTTAGCACTGTATATAGCTGTCTTATAATATAATTCGGGATCACGTAACTAGCTTATCTTGTACAAATAATGTCACTGGCTTACATAAACCATCAGATCACAGATTTCCAGTTTTCTGTAGATTTTTCCAGAATATCTATACAGCTATAGCCAGAGAACACTCATTCCACTATAGATGCCTACAGACATTTCACCAATCCCTCTTTTTATGGGCACCGAGAACAAACAAAAGAGGCGAGTCTGCCCAGTGGGGAACACAGCAATAAAAATTTCTATAACTAAAAAAATGTTATAACATCAACCTTATTTATACCCTTAGACCCCTTTCACACTGGGGCGTTTTTCATGAGCTTTTGGGCTAAAAATAGCGCTTGTAAAGCGCCTGAAAAACGCCTCCCCTGCAGCCCCAGTGTGAGAGCCCGAGTGCTTTTATACTGGGGCGGTGCACTTGCAGGGCGTTAGAAAAAGTCCTGCAAGCAGCTCCTCCACCGCCCCTGCTATCGGAATCAATGGGCACCGCCGCAGAAGCGCCTGCAAAGCACTTTGGCAGCAGCGATTTGTGGGCACTTTTAACCATTTATTCGGCTGCTAGTGGGGGTTTAAAGCACCCCGCTAGTGGCAATAAAGCACCGCTATTACAGCAGTAAAGCGCTGCTAAAATTAGCGGTGTTTTACCGCTAACGCCCCCGCCCCAGTGTGAATGTAGCCTTAATGTACTTAAAAGGTTCAATCATGTCCCCCTTTTCCCTTCTTTCTTCTGGACTGTATATATTAGGTTCCTGCAGTCTCTCCTGATCTGTTTTATCCCTCAGACCTGTTACCATTTTTGATGCCCATCTCTGGACTTGTTCTATCTTATCAAAATCTTTTTCTAAGTGAGGTCTCCAGAATTGTACACAGTATTTGTAAATTAGGTCTAACTGGCTGTCTATAAGCCTAGGTTCACACTTCTGCGGGATTGAAATTGTGCAAGTTCAGCTGAACTCACACAATTTCATACCCGCATGTCAGTCCGACTTCGGGGGGCGATTTCAGAGGCATCTGTCTGGGTTCCTGCACAGATATCTATTGAAATCGCACCTGAAGTCGCCAAAAGTAGTACATAAACTACGGACGGTGCCATTGCCACCAATTCGGCATGTGATCTGACATGTCAAATCACATGCCAAATCGCATCAATGTGAACCTGGGCATAAGGACCTTCTTTCTCCTGCGATACACCCTATTATGAAAAAAGGGTTGGCTGGCAAAAAACGAAGGCTGCAAAAGATGCATCCTCACACAACATCTGGAGAGCCACATGGTCCAATTCCTCTATACTCTGCTGATCCCATTATAAAGTCTCAGATGCACAGAACCCCTCTTTCCCGCCTTCACGTCTTTATGTAAAAGAGATGCAGCCGGTGCAAGAGCACAGAGAATGATGACCATCCCAGCATGGGGCCCTCATCCCAAATTCAGAAGTTCTAACTCTGTGATTGATGTCCTGCGGTAGTCAGTAAGGTCATTAATTTTCATGGGGGTTTAATTGACTATGAACAATGAAACTCAGGCCTCAGTGCCTTACCTCCCACCAACTCCCATTCTTTAAGAGTTCTATGCCGACGAAGAAGTGTGAGAGAGGGGAGCTGAGGAGGATGGGGAGGGGGGCTGAAAGTAAAAGTTTAAAGTCCATGGTGGGATTAGGAGGGAGAGTTACAAGTGATTTGTTCCAACTGCCTCAACAAACCCACCCAGTGATTTGTTTATCCAAAGTGCCTTCAGCCTCGGGGCTGGATGTTTTCTCTGTTATGAGTAAACCCCAGCCAAAGCTTTATTTTCTTGGTTTTGGATTTAATGTTTTTTTTTTGGTGTTTTGATTGAGTACATTTCTCCTCAATTCCTGTTTTAGTGAGGATCACCAGGACAAGAAGCGAGGGTAAAGCTCCCCAATAGGGACAGAGACAGCAATAAAAGCTGAGGTGTTCTAACCCTTCTCCAGTTGGTTGACCATACCCAGCCAGATGTTTCTGCAAGAACGGTGGGTGTAGAGACATCTGCCGGTCCTCAAACATAGGCAGTCTTTTTTGTGACAGTGTAGTACAATAGCTTTATGTGTACGATGAAAAGTGTACTTAAAATTAATCTAAAACCAAAAATTTTATATATTGCATTTTACCTGTCCTTATATGTGGTGCTTGCATCAGTTTCCTAAATTTATTTTTTCCCCGGTGATTTTGCCAGTAACACAATTTCTGTCCTAGGATAAAAATGCTTACTTGAAGCACTATTTATAGAAAATTCTATTTTCCCAGCAACCATTTAGCATTCTCAGTTCTCTTTGAAATCAGGACTGTATGGAAGCTGTTTGGTTGCCCTTGGCAATCAGAAACTTCCCCCCTTTGTCACTTTTCATACGTTGGGCACTGCGGGCTCAATTCACTAAAGAATATCTCATGAGATAATTGAATCACGTGACACATTTTTTCCAATTATCTCATGAGATGCTGAAAAAATGTTAATTCACTATCACCTTATGCAATATTTACCCCACAAACCAAAAACACAAGGTAAATAACTCATAAAAATGGTGTTAAAGTCAAATAAATGCATGAGTTAAATACATAGTGGTCCAGGCATGAGGTATTTAGGAATGCAAAAATATAGTAGCCAATTTGGCATAGTCTGTACATTTTTGGATCAGTTTATCAACAATAATGCATAGAAACCTAAATATGGAAAAACGCAGCAACATTGGGGTTGATTTACTTAAAGTATAACTAAAGGCAAAACTTTTTATTTAGTTTTGGATGGAGTGGAGATGGATTATACCCCTTTTATCGCTTTCTGTGCCCCCATCAGGGAGAATAACCCTTTCTATTTGTACTGTATACCATTATCATTGAATGTGAAAGTAAAAGAAAATCCCAAATATTGGGTTATCTCCAGAAAAGTAATAGAGGGTAAATCTTCCAATGGGGACACTGGTTTTGGTGATCTGAGGGTCCCCAAGGGATTCTTTTAATTTGTAGGGATTTTCTCTCACTTCCTGTTTTGGCTTTGGGACAGAAGTGAAGGGAAATCTAGCTTGTATGTCCTTTAGCATCAGATAGACTTAAAATGGTTGTAAAGGCTCAAGTTTTTTTTTACCTTCATGCATTCTATGCATAAAGGTAAAAAACCTTCTGTGTGCAGCAGCCCCCCCTCCTCCCAATACTTACCTGAACCCCATCTTGATCCAGCGATGTGCAAGAGAACATTGGCTCTCTGGGGACTCTCACTCCCCATTGGCAGAGGCAGCAGTGGGAGCCCTTGGCCTGCTGGGAGCACCTTTATATTTGGGTGGAGTCAGGTGATCGATGTTCAGTGCCACCTAGACGGCTGTCTGGATGGAGATGTGTCACTTGCCCCGGGCTATTAGGCCGGAGATTGGGCCTATCCCTGGGGGCGTCTGGCTGCTAGGCTGTGTGAGGGCCTATCCAGAAGCAAGGGAGCAACTCAGGGTTGCGATTGCCGCTTGTAGTCAAACCAGAAATGACGGTCTGTCAGCCGGAGAACCTGTCAGTGGTCGGAGGGAAGAGGGGAAGCTGTCGCCACAAAGGGACCACCCGCCTTATTACCAGGGACCGCAGTGAGTAACTGAAGCAAGTACTGGAGACACATTCTCACCCAATGGGCACGGTGGAGAATCTGGAAATTTCAGGCAGGGGATCAAGTCAGGGACCCAGCCAGTGGAGGTGACGCTTGCAGAGCAGCCTTGTGTGTCAAGCTAGGGACCAAGCGGGCCAGCAGGGGTGAAGCTTGAGAAGTATCTGGAGTGCCAAGCTAGGGACCCAGCAGAGAAGCGGGGGTGAAGTTTGAGGAAGATACCACCGTACAGAGTGGAGAAGCTCAAGGAATTCGGAGTTAGCGAATCAGAGGGTCTAGTGAGAGACCGGAAGCTCAGTGGTGAAGAACTACAAGGAGAAGTTGTAGTGAAGCTGAAGGAACTGTTACGTTGAGTTAGGAACTGTTAAAGACTGTTGCCATAGGAGACAGCAATCCTGCACGTGCAGATGTAGCTTCTTGCTGGAGGACTTTCCCTACACAGGTGTTCTCCTATTGAAGTCTCAGAGCATGCCAATTGAACTTGCAACTACTCAAAGGTGTCCTGGCCCTAACCCTCTTTCCCCCATAAAAGATTGTAATAGAAATAAATATCCTTTTTGCAATCAAGAAGTGTCCACCTTGCACCCACTATGCCTCACAACCCACCACATACAGAAGGATGTCAGCCATCTTTGGCCCTTGAGGTTCTCATTAGACTGAAGGAGGCCAGAGACCTTGCTACATAAATACAATTATTAAAATCACATTTTTACCCTTGATCCCCTGCTGGTTGTATTGGTGTCACCAATCAGTTTCAGGCAGAAAAAAGCTCCCCTCTATCCAAAAAAAAAAAGGGAAAATGCTCTGGAGTTATTTTGTCCTTTGCCTGCCATGTCATGTAGTATGCATCATGGATGTATCCTTGAACAGCTAATCAATGACAAATAGTAAAGGTTATGTCAACGTGTTAAAACAAGCTAATATTTGCAATAGCAGCCGAAGACTTGTTTAAAAAAAAAAAACTCTGTGGTCTCTCTGACATCCAAAGTACCACAGATACCTGTTAAGCCTGTCAGTGAAGTCCCTGTAATACAGCTTCTTGTGATGGGGTGGCAACAATGCTGCATTGCATGTAGGAGTATTTGCCTCAGGGGCAGGGAAGGAAAATACATTGTGAGCTTTGTGCATCATATAATCACTACGTTTGGTACTTGTTTAGCGTAGGTACTTATTTAGAAATAGGATCCTTCAGTTGTACTAAATTCCAGGTATGTTTTTTTTTTTTTTTTTGCATAATTAGTTTGGTCCAGCATGGATATTCCATATTCCACACTTGGCAGATCCCTGTGGAAAAGGAGAATTGCTGTAGTAGCCGCAGCCACTTCAGCAATCGTCACTTTCTTCTGTGTCCTTTGCCAAGCAAGGGGTCGCCCGCTTGGCATGGGTGCCATTCAGAGAATGCCCTGTATTTTTCATGATAATCATGCATGATGTCACTGCCTCTCAAAACATACCTGGGCTATAGCTTCAAGATCGTTGGCAATTAATGAGAGCAAGGCTGTGTCTATGACAGGGAGGCAGAGCCATAAACATAAAAAAAACAAAAAAAAAAACGATTGAGCGTTGAGGGTCGTAGTGCTGTGAATTTTGGGGGGTAGGTAGCTGAAGTCCTACCCCACCACTGGTCAAAATGTCCTACCCCACCACTGGTCAAAATGTCCTACCCCACCACTGACTCCTGCCACCTATAGTTCCGAAGATGTGGGGCTTCTTGTTCAGCCTGTCAGAAGCTACATACAGAGCAGCCAGTTTAAATACAATCTGGCACACTCTGTTTGCAGCAGACTGAGAGGATGAGCTCACAGTGCCTCACTTCTTGTCAGAGGCACTGAGCTAAATGGATAGCTTGGAGCCTTGGCCCAATAATAAAGCACCATTGGAACAAGCTGTCTAATAAAAATGCTGCAGTGGAGGCTGTCCTCTCACTGCAGTGTCATAGAAGGGGCATGTGTCTAAAAGACACATGCTCCCTTCCAGCCCAGCCATCTTAACTAGAAGGTAAAAGCATGGGTTTATGGGTATAAAATGTACCCATAATCTAATGTTTTTCTTACACAGTTAAGAGGGAGAATGGGAATCTGCTGCCTTAAAAGGTACTGTTTTAATCAAGCTAAATAATATATTATTATGTCATAACATAATTATTATTTATCTATTTACTGTGAAATTACTTGTTTGAAGTTATAGCTTCAAACGTCAGTAATTTGTCCGTTAAGCCACCTGCTTGAGTACATTTTTTGAAAATATACAAAATTACCTTAAAAACAATGTATAATAATTATGTGTATATTACTTACTTATGGTAATTTTGCCACTCAGGCCAATTCTGACAATTCTCTCCTACATGTAAAAATCATACTCAGAACCCCCAAACATTATATATATATATCTATATATATATAGATATATATATATATATTTTTAGCAGACATCCTAGGGAATAAAATGGTGGTCGTTGCAACTTTTTATGGAACACGGTATTTGTGCAGCAATTTTTCAAACAAGTTTTTTTGAGAAAAAAAACTTGTTTCATGAATATAAAAAAAACCACTAAAGTTAATCCGATTTTTTTGTATACTATGAAAGATGATGTTACGTCAAGTAAATAGATACCTAACATGTCACACTTTAAAACTGCGCACACTGGTGAAAGGCGCCAAACTTCGGTACTTAAAAATCTTCATAGGCGACGCTTACATTTTTTTTACAGATTACCAGTTTAGAGTTACAGAGGTGGTCTAGTGCTAGAATTATTGCTCTCGCTCTAATGTTCGCATCGTATGTAACCTGTGTGTATCTGGCTCTGATACTAGCCAGAGCCTCACCAGCCACTGACCTCATCGCACGTCCCTGGTCTATGACCATCCATTCCACTGCCTCATGATGAATGACACATGAGTGAAAGATCCTATTAGTTTATGAGAACTGACCTTTGTTTTTGTTTCTGATTCAGGCCTGCTTGTAGGCAGGTGGCCTACTGTATGTTTAGTTCGCTTTGGTTGCCCAGGTCAGGAGGAAAGGGTTAATGTTTCTTGCTGCCTTCCCTGAGTGCGTTTGCAGGCTTTTTCTTTGGTCCAGCCTGTGTCTTGTGCATTATAAAAGGGAAGCGGTTTGGATTCCCAGGGCTCAGGAGATAAGAGAGGACAGGACACGTGAGAGAGCTTGCTGGGACCTGTGGTCCAACATAGGATGCCGATTTGTCAGGACACCGCATGGACATGGACTTCTCTGTTTGAGTCTTCCCAAGTATGGACTATCACTAAAACTACTTCACCTGTGCAGGTAACCTGGGGCAGCCACAATTAGGGGTAGTTAGGTTGAGAATTGAATTGCATGTTATTATACATGTTCTACAGAACTAAAGTTGTTTTAACAGCATTGAGCCAGGTCTGAAGTTATTTAAGGGTGCATGTTGGGCTCTGGCGTATTCCTAAGAACCTGGGTTTGTAAAAGCACTAAGGGGTATGTGTAACACCACCAGAAAGGGTAAACTCACAAGGCAAGGACGAGGAGGTATTTGCCAAGTGAAGTACAGCTACAGCAACCAGTCGTTGGTGTGCTACCTGGTTAGAGGACAGGTCCTCTGGTAGTGAGGGGGTTAGTGCCCTGACTCCCTGCCTAGCTGTTCATCTCCTCTGATTACCGGGAACAGGCCAGCGTTATGGAGATTCAAGGCCTGATCATGAGGTATAGGAAGGAAAGAGTTAAAGAGCATGCATGGGGCTCCACTATGTGATCGGTGAGACACTATTCTGTTATTGGGAGTGAGATAACACAGGTATGCTGGACTGGTGGAGTGGGCAATGACTCAACATGTCCCTCCGAATGCAACCTACAACAGTTCAAGTGTGTAGTTATCGGAATGAAACATTTTAAGGAGGAATTCCGCACATTTACTGCACACAAGTGGATCATCTCTGAGTCATGGACTGTGTTAAATGTTAGATTCTTCACATGACCATAGCCTCGGCCTGGTTTCGGGCATTGGTGAGCACGCCTTTAGGCGAGGTGTTACCCCACATGCGCGGGCGCAGTAGACCCTGCCTACATGCTGAGGTATAACATGCAGGGGAGGAAGCATAACTATAGGTCTACCGTTGGTGGCTTTGCAACCCATAAAGCATCCTTGCATTTCTGAAATGACATTAGGGGTATGTTATTTGGTCATTTTAGATGTCAACAGTACTTAGCAGAGTTTAGTGCCATCAGCATGCAGAGATCAGTTGATGATGAAAAAAAACATGTTACCTCCTTCATATTTAACCAGCTATAAAGTCCATTGATGCATATTGCATAAAAAATGTTCCAGTGTGATATAAATACCGAGGCTGGACGAAGACATCTTTTAATTGGTTAGATTCATACCTTTGATCCTGTGTCATTAATACACTGGCTCTTGTATGTCTTTTCTACAGATAGTGAATAAACCTCGTCACTCGGAGCTCAAAGGAGACAAGCTGCTCTTTTCTACCTGTGCTAATGAGCCATTTCCAAAGTGCTTAAAAGATCGTTAGGAAAGATGGAGACGTGTTAAACTTTTCACCTATAATTGTACAGTTTCTCCTGTTACTGGGTCAGGCGATGTGATGTTTAATCACCTGTGGAGAGAGATAGAGAAGTCTCAAAACACATGGATCTTGATGTTCAGCTGAATAGAGCAAAAGCACAACGATCTGAGAATCACCCTGAATCACTTATATATAAGTATTTTAATCATTTTTGTCATTTCAACATGTTCCTCAACATTTTACAGAGACCTTTTCATTTATATCAGTGCTCAATCTAAAAATGATTTTACAACCTACTTTCCCTATCAATGTCATAAAAACAGTCATAGGCACTCCAGGCCCAGTAGTGATGAATCAGAAAGTAATAACACTACTAGTAGTGGTATCCAGGTGCTGTTGAGTTATTTCATTCTAGACATGTGCAATTCGTTTTGTTTTTTTTCGTTTTCCGTTAAAATTCGTTATATTCGTTCATTCGTTATCGTACGAATGAACTAATGATTCGCTAAAAATTTTAACGAATAATGAATGTTCGAATCAAACGAATATGAAAAACAACGAAAATCCGAAATAACCAAATTAGAAACAACGAAACTACGAAAGAAGAAAATCCGAAAAACGAAAACAGGAACAACGAAAATCAAAATGAACTAAAAAATATGTACATTCGTAACTTTTTTTTTTTGTTGAATTGGTAATTTTCCGTGTCCCTTACAATGGCGCTGCTTAACGTGCTTCGAATGGATTGAACGAAAAAATTCGTACATTCGTA
Organism: Lithobates sylvaticus; assembly: GCA_028564925.1. Lineage (NCBI taxonomy): Eukaryota > Metazoa > Chordata > Amphibia > Anura > Ranidae > Lithobates > Lithobates sylvaticus. The sequence goes on from CM053033.1 coordinate 89,984,894, forward strand.
ACTTTTTTTTCGATTCGTAATTTTCCGTGTCTCTTACAATGGCGCTGCTTAACGTGCTTCGAATGGATTGAACGAAAAAATTCGAACAATCGTAACTTTTTTTTTTTTTTTAGATTCGTAATTTTCCACGTCTCTTATAATGGCGCTGCTTAACGTGCTTCGAATGGATTGAACGAAAAAATTTGTACATTCGTAACTTTTTTTTTTGATTCGTAATTTTCCGTGTCTCTTACAATGTAATAATAGCATACACATTACATAAAATTATGAATTATGCTCCAATTACGAATCTACGAAAACAATGTTACGAAAGTACGAATAAATCAATCTTCCGAAAGTATGAATGTAACTAAATCTACGAAAATACGAATGCGTCCGAATTTCGAATAAACGAAAATTAAACTAACGGAAAAACGAATCCAACGAAAAAATAACTCTTACGAAAATACGAATCGTTACGAATACGAACACCGACGACTTACAAATTTACGAATCGTTACGAATCGTTACGAATACGAACACCGACGACTTACGAAATTACGATATAAACAAATTTTTCTATTGTGCACATGTCTATTTCATTCTCTGCAGCCTACAAACATATTTGTGCGAACACGCCGGAGCTCATCCTTACTTGCAAGCTGAACAAAAAAAAAGCACAGTGTTTGGTCAGCTTTACTCAACCTTTACTTCAGTTGCTGATTATCTTCACCAAACACACCAAGAAAAAAAATATTTTTCTTTTACTGAGCAATAAAAGGCATGATAAACCTTCCTACCTGCATCTCCTGTTTTTCAAGATGTGCATTGATCATGTAATTTAAAGTGTTACTAAGCCCAGGACCCTGCATTCATTATATCTGGTCTCCCGCAGTACACAGAACATAGTGATGCAATAGTTTTAGTAAATATAAACTGCTAAATACCTTTTCTCATCAGCAGTTAGAACAGTCTTGTGACTTTTATCAGTGTGTGGTTAAAGCTTGTAGGAGGAGTTTTCTGACTGTCCTATAAGACTGCAAGACCTCTGACCCTCTGGGCGAGGATCAGAGGAAACAAGATCAAACAGCCATTTTACACAATGCAGAGGATTAACCCTGGTTCTCTTATTTAGATTTAGTGCAATATCCTGTTTGGGGAGGGCCATTTCTCAGAACTGTATAGACAAATGGCCACTGCCCCACCTATAACTGGCCTTTGCAGCAAGGAGCACATGGAAGGGTGACTCATGTCAAACAAAACCAAAGAAAATATCCAGCTCAACTTTCCAACCAGTCTGCAACCAAACTGAATTATCCTGTCTAACAGTGGTTTAGTTTGCACACATTTGCAAATACATGTGTAAGCTGTAGAGCCAATTCACAGCACCCCAGTATTATCTACAGTCGTAACTCCGTACATTTTAGAGTATATATAGTAGTAGCAAATTCATAATAATGGATATATAGAGGGTAGGTGAGCCTGGAGGGAGCCAACCCCTTCTCCAATGGAACATTGTAAAATGACGCCGGCAGGAACCTTTCCTCTCCATTCAGGGGGGTGCATCGCGGTGATCGGGGGGATGAGGCATGTCCCTCAGGGTAAAGAGCCAATGAAAATGGCTCTTTACCACTTCCAATCACAGCCAGTCACGTGCACTGTCTTCGTGCACGCCGCTAGTTAACGTCTACGCAGCTAGTTACCGCATGGAGTACACAGTAAAACACAGTGATTGCCCCAGTAATACAGAGTACCAGTCACCAGCCCATCTGAGTACCAGTCACCAGCCCATCTGAGTACCAGTCACCAGCCCATCTGAGTACCTGTCACCAGCCCATCTGAATATCTGTCTCCAGCCCATCTGAGTACCTGTCTCCAGCCGATCAGAGTACCTGAGTACCTGTCTCCAGCCCATCAGAGTACCAGAGTACTAATCTGCAGCCCATCGGAGTACCCAAGTACCTTTCTGCAGCCCATCTGAGTACCTGAGTACCTATCCGCAGCCCATCAGGGTACCTGAGTACCTATCTGCAGCCCATGCCTCATAGAATATACGTTGGGTGTTTTCTTTCCAAAATGGGGTCATTTTGTAGGCGTTTCGATTGTCCTGGTGCTCTAGGGTCTTCAAAAGTATGATAGGTAGTCAGGAAATTAGATACTGTTTGTAATTTATGCTCCTAGAATACCTGAAGGTTCTACTTGGATGTTGGGCCTCTGTATGTGGCCAGGCTATGTAAAAGTCTCACACATGTGGTATCGCGATAGTCAGGAGAAGTAGCAGCATGTACATAGCAAAAATTACACCCCAAAATACATTCTATGTGTTAGAAAAATCTTATAAATTGACAACAGGGGTGGGAAGTGGGGTCCCCCAGGGTTCTGTACTGGGACCAATCCTGTTTAATTTGTTCATAAACGACCTGGAGGATGGGGAAAACAGCTCAATCTCTGTATTTGCGGACCACACTAAGCTAAGCAGGGCAATAACTTCTCCGCAGGATGTGGAAACCCTGCAAGAAAATCTGAACAAATTAATGGGGTGGGCAACTACATGGCAAATGAGGTTTAATGTGGAAAAATGTAAAATAATGCATTTGGGTGGCAAAAATTTGAATGCAATCTACTCACTAGGGGGTGAACCTCTGGGGGAATCTAGGATGGAATCCACAGCATCCACAGTCTACTTAAAAGTAGTACCTGCTGTTGCACTTCACAAATTACTTTATTACACTTTATTTATGATATCTATGGCTATGCATATTTATTGAATCCATATTGAGCACTATATTTGATTGGCTGCTTGCTTCTGCTTGGGCCTGGCTCACACGCACAATCGCACATGATGATGACTTAAAAGTTTTAAGTCATCATCTTGTGCGATTGTGCGTGTGTGCCAAGCAGATATGCCCAATATGGATTAAATAAATAGATATCATAAATAAAGTGTAATAAAGTAATTTGTGCAACAAGCTCATTAAACAGTCCACATTCAGTGAAAGTTCATGTACTGCAAACTTTGCAGTACATGAACTTTCACTGAATGTAGACTGTTTAAGGAGCAGGGGCGGACTGACCCATCGGGCACTTGGGCACTTTATGTAGTGCCAATCCATAATTTGTTAATTGAACAATTAAAGAGCTTGACTTTTTGTAGTTTTGTTAGCTGTTTTTTTTTTTGTTTTGACAGGGGCAAAGTTTCAGTGCTTGCCATAGGTGCCATTTTCATTAGATATGCCTCTGAACTCAAGGGATAAAGCGATAATTCTCCCACTCTACAAGACTCTGGTCCGGCCTCACCTGGAGTATGCTGTCCAGTTCTTGGCACCAGTCATCAGCAAGGATGTACTGGAAATGAAGCGAGTATAAAGAAGGGAAACTAAGCTAATAAAGGGTCTGGAGGATATTAGTTATGAAGAAAAGTTGTGAGCACTGAACTTATTCTCTCTGGAGAAGAGACGCTTGAGAGGGGATATGATTTCAATTTACAAATACTATACTGGTGACCCCACAATAGGGATAAAACTTTTTTGCGAAAGGGAGTTTAATAAGACACGTGGCCACTCACTAAAATTAAAAGAAAAGAGGTTTAACCTTAGACTGCATAGAGGGTTCTTTACTGTAAGAGCAGCAAGGATGTGGAATTCCCTTCCACAGGCGGTGGTTTCAGCAGGGGGCATTGATAGTTTCAAAAAACTATTAGATAAGCACCTGAACGACCGCAACATACAGGGATATACAATGGACTACTGACATATAATCACACACATAGGTTGGACTTGATGGACTTGTGTCTTTTTTCAACCTCACCTATTATGTAACTATGTATCTTTGTGTAAAAAAAAATACGTTTCATTTTCTTTTTCAAATTTTTTAAAAACTTGTGGAAAAAAATGACATGCTCAAAAGACTCATTATGCCTCAAATATATGTTGGGGTGTTTGCTTTCCAAAATGGGGTAATTTCGTGGGTAATTCCACTGTCCTGGTGCTCCAGGGCCTTCAAAATGTGATAGGTCGTCAGGAAATGGATGTGTAATTGATGCTCCTAGAACGCCTGTTGGTGCTCCTGCATGTTGGGTCTCTGTATGTGGCTAGGCTGTGAAAAAGTCTCACACATGTGGTATTGCCATACTCAGGAGGAGTAGCAGAATGTATTTTGGGGTTTAATTGCAAGTATGCATATGATGTGGGTGAAAAATAACTTGTTAATATGAAAATTGTGTGTAAAAAAAAAAAAAATTATAATAATTTCTTGCTTTTCCCAATAATTGTGGAAAAAAGTTACAACTTCAAAAAACTCACTATGCCTCTTACTAAATACCTTGGACTGTCTACTTTCCAAAAAGGGGTCATTTGGGGTATTTGTGCTTTCCTGACATTTCAAGGCCTCAAGAAATGAGTTAGGCCCTTTTCACACGGGCTTTCCGATCAGGTCCGCCTGTCAGTTTTTCAGGCGGACCTGATCGGACCATCCATTCACCTCTATGGAGTGGCGGATGTCAGTGGTCACATCCACTGATATACGATCTGATCCTGTCTGTGAAATCCAGATGGATGGAAACCCTATTTTCCATCTGTCTGGCAGATCGGATTGGATGAAAATTGGAGGAGAGCGGGGCTCTAACAGGTCCGTTTCAGCAGAGCGGAGATGGACCTGTCATCCGCCTGCTCAGCGGGGATCAGCGGATTTATTTAATTATTTAAGTGAAGCCCGTCGAGCAGGCCGCCTGTGTGAAAGAGCACATAGGCAGTCAGTATGGGCTGATCAGGTGTGATCAATTTTTAATGATTGGTGCCATAGCTTGTAGACTCTATAACTTTCACATAGACTAAATAATATCCACTTGTTTGGGTTATTTTTTACCAAAGATATGTAGCAGTATAAATTTTGGCCCAAATTTATGAACAAAAATTACCTGGTAATTTCTTTCAAAATGTTTCGCTCTTTTTTCACTTATATCACAAAAAATATATATGTAGCATGGTCCCGGACCTCCAAAGGCCTAATGGTGACCTCCAGAGTCAGTGATAGCCGACATCCGTCTTTGAAGAGTCGGTTACAAGGCATAGTGGGTGTGATGCAAGATGGAATGATGACACTTTTTGAATGCAAAAGCGATTTATTGTCTCTTAACAAAACTGTGTGACAAATGAGGGGGGAAGGGGGACATAGGGACATTGCTCCAAATCAGGGATAGTCCCTCAATATCAGGGACAGTTGGGAGCTATGGGTTTGCCATTGCTGACCGTAAATTGCTAGTTAGCCGGCTCTTACGCTGTACGCTTCAATCATTCTGAGCCACTGATGTACAATGAGTATGCAGATCAAGAAAAGACAGAGTAAAGTCAGATGTCCCTAGCTACATACTTACTTAGTGGCTCAAAGTGGCCAAACATGCTTTGTAACTTGTCTGATCATTCCCAACCTGGGCAGTTGGATGACATTTATTTGACCTGAAGATGTTAGATGATACAGCCAAATAAATGATTGTCAGCTCATATGTGGAAGCATCTTATGAGGTTCCGCTAATCAAAAACAATAATTCATTTTTTTGTAGATATAGGAGAATTTAATCACATCATTTTTTTGATATTACAAAGAAGGGAACAACAGGGAACACCTCAAAGTAGTAGGGAACAGTTAAAGTGGAACTGAAGAGAGGACCGGATCGCAATGGACAGCAGGGGAATGATAGAGGAGGGCCAAGCATGACAGTGTGTCTATGACACACAGGGAGAAAGGTTGGGGGGTGTGGCTGTGTACAGGCGGCCAATAGCGGCAAGGGGGCGAGGCTGTATAAACAGGGGGCGTGGCCATAGGAGTCAGTCAGGAGAGGAAAGGACACGAGGAGGCAGGTTTTTTCCCACCCACCCTCCCTTATTTAAGGCTATAGTGTTGGAGGTGTTAACGTTTTTGTTATCGTTTCAGGTTTGGAAAACATTGGACGGAATGGAGACAAGGGGTTGGCGGTATTTTGGTTTGTTGGTCAGTGACGGCAGCAGTGACGTAGGTGGTAAGTGTGTGGGGGGCTCATCATTAGATGGCCCCTCCGGTGTGTGGGGGGCTCATCAGTAGATGGCCCCTCCGGTGGGTGGGGGGCTCATCAGTAGATGGCCCCTCCTGTAGTACACCAAATTTATTTTGGTGATTACTCTTGTTGCACTGCGGGATAGGGTTGTCTCCGGGCGGTACAAGTGGAGGCCAGTTGGTTTCGGTTAATATCCCGCAGTGCCTCCTGTTGTTCATATATATAGATGCAGTTAGTTTATATATATGCCTTTTTTGGGTATCAGCTACGTCACTGACCAATAAATTATGGGTAACTGATTGTTTACAGTTGTGTTATGTGTTGATAATTTATTATCATTATGGTTTATGTTATTTATATATTTTAAATTGGAGTTATGTTTAATAAAAGGCCGTTGTCGGCCATTTACTCCAAAAGCATGGTGTGGTCTATTCATTTCAGGTTTAGTAATGGTATTAGGGCTGTATCAGCCTGGGGGTATTATATAGGCTACACAGGTCAAGGCTTTTTACTGCAGGCTATTATCGCAGAAGGGACATGCAATGTAAAATATACCTACTTTTTTGCAGTCTCTGTGGCATGCAAACTGAGCTGCGCATGCACAGCTCAGCTTACCTCACTGCCTTGGTCCCTGTGTGTCAAGATGAGCAGGCGTTACGTCAACCAACACCAGCCAATGGAGATCCCAAAGTCCGGCATCTGGGGAGAAGATGTCGGCGCTGGCAGTAGAAGCGGACCATTGAAGAGGAGATAAGAAAAATGCTTTGAAGTGGGGTGCCCCCTAAAAAATTTTTTAAAGTCAGCAGCTACAAATACTGCAGCTGCTGACTTTTAATAATCGGACACTTACCTGTCCCAGGGTCCAGCGATGCGGGGGAACGAAGCCCCCCTCGTTCCCACTCCGCTCGCGGCACCGGCATTCTTACTGTGGGCACCGCTCGCACCCACTGTGCATGCGCGCGCGGCGCCGCGCGCCGTGATACGTTGTGGGGAAGTGATGTCAGTGCCTGGGCACTGAAGCTGGCAGACTACAAGGGACCCCCTAGACACAGGCATTTAGAGGTGAGTAATTTTTTTTTTCCAATTATTTTATTTTTTATTTTATTTATGATTTCTAAGCTATTTTTTTTTAGTGGAAACACCACTTTAAGTTCTACTTTAAATGAAAGGTTAGACGTTGAACTGGAGTCTTTAGAAGACACAAAAAGCCACCAGATGATTCAGCCTATGATTAAGGCTTCAGCTGAAATACATTAGTGTCCTGTTATGGCTATGGATGTCCAATAGTGCAGATGATTTTAACAATAAAGGACTATCACGGTTACTATTTATCTTTTGCTATCAAGGTATACAGAAGCCTAGCCTAGACCTACATCCCTGGAGCACAATTTGGGTATGGAGGTTGAGTCACTCTAAAGCCCCATACACACGGTCGGATTTTTGCATGGATTCTGTCCGATCGGACAATGTTGTTGAAAAATCAGACCGTGTGTATGCACCATCGGACAGTGTACGTCGGATTGTCTGACGGACAAAGTCCTATCTCCTGCTGGATAGATTTTCCGACAACACGGTCCGATCACACCAAATCCGATCGTGTGTACGGTTGTCCGACGGACAAAGTGCTACGCATGCTCAGATCACATTACAAGACCAAAGCTATTGGCTACTAGCCTCTACGTAGTCCCGTCGTAGGCAACAAACGTCACCACGTTCAGAATGATAGGATACCAGATCCTCTATCCAGCATCCCCTGATCAATACTCCACCAGCGCGGTCACATAGTGTATGAGAAAACAAATGGAGGGCCACATAGTGTAATACTAGATGGTCCCGTCCCAGGAAGCATTCGCTCTGATAGTGTCAGTCGACTTCACGAGCCACACTACGAAAATATAAAGATAAGCTATGGGTGGTACCATTTGTTTTCTCATACACTATGTGACCGCGCTGGTGGAGTATTGATCAGGGGATGCTGGATAGAGGATCTGGTCTTATTTCCGCGCTGGTGGATGGTCTGATGTTGGAGGAGAAGGCCCATATTGGTTAAACTACAGGCATATTTAAAGCAGTGTTCTGGTGAGTGCAGCCCCATAAGGGGACGATTCTCGCACAAGGTGAAAACGCATGGTGGCCGGATCACTCAAATATCACCAAATTTTGAACTTTTTATTTATACCAACTGGGAACTGTCACTTGGTGGATTTCTGCAGATTGGCTTGATCAGATTGACAAGCATTGTTTTATGTGGACTGGAGACACAGATTTTTATATTTATTCGTTTATTTATTGATCATCTTTTTCACCATATGTATGGTTCACTTTGATTCACTTTGATTCTTTTATGCACTTATTGGAATTTTTATCACTCTCACTTGATTCATATGTTTTTATATATATATATATATATATATATTATTTTTTTATATATACATAGTCTAGTGAGATATATGGTCATCTACTCTAAGTGTGTATATTAATGTTTTTTCATTCACTTGAAAAAAATCTTAAATAGCGCTGCTACAAACTTCTATTTGAGGGGACGAAGCACGGTCCACCCAACGTTGTTTGTATTTTTCTAAAGAAATGTACCTGTCACAGTGGTTATGTCCCCAACCAAACTTTCAAACCATCCAATGGCTGGTGTCATAACTGATCACATGTGCAGCTTCATGGCAGTGGAAGATTAAATGATGGCAGCCAAGATGGCAGCTTCCTTGACTGAAAACGATACTTTAAGCCTATAGACTCCCTCTATAACTGAAATATCTCTTTAGGTTGAACAGACCCTTTAAGTTTGCCTTTGGTAGGTAGGAACACTAGACTGCAGGGTCTCCTCTTGGTGGTGACTGATGGGAATGGTTCAAGGTACTCTGCAAGTTGCTGCACCATTTGTCTGTTACATGACTGAATTCCAAAACACATATGTAAGAAACACGTAGACTTCTCTGATAAAGTCCTTGCTGGCTTCTTCCTTTCTTTATATACATCAAAGATGCTTTGATCGGTCTCAGGACAGATCCTCAGTCTCCAGGATTTCTCTTCTATCTTCCTACAGCTCTAGAATAGAAGGGGGCTGACAAAAAGACATCATTAGCGGTTTCAATTTCAGCCCCCTGGTGTCCCCCATCCCTCCCTCTCTAATCCTATTAAGGTTCTCATATTCATTGGCCCTTTTCCCTAAGTGACCCAACAGCAGGGAAAGGTAGACTCTGCTGACCTTTGGACACCATCTTATTAAGATCACAACAGCTACAGAATCAGCCTATCAGCATCTCATTACAGGATCAGAGGCTGGTCTCATGCCATCACCAGGAGCTTGTACCTCGGTATACAAAGCTGCATACTGTGTTCCGTTTCAAATTCTACTCTCCATAATCTCCTGCTACAGCACTGACCACCTGAAAATTTGCAATGTAGCACAATATCGTCTTAACAGCATGGGTGGCCTGTGAAGGTTTTTCTCTGTTGGGCTAAACTTAAAGCGAACCTTCATTAACTTTACAAATCTTCAGAAATACATTTCTAACATTTTACAAAATGCAGCAACACTATTATTTTTCATTTTTTTTTTATTAAAAAGAAGTCCTTAAGTCCCTGTCGAGTGACTTTGTCCAGGCTGAGATAGTACTATCAGTTTTCAATAGGCAGGAGGAATGTTTTCATCAGCCTTCTCTCTCCCAGTGATCATCCAGACCGTACATTGTAACTTTGTAGCAAGTCACAAGGCGGACATTTGCGAACATAGCCAGAAACTGCACAGGCACCACGGTCTATATCAGGGGTCTCCAAACTTTCTAAACAAAGGGACAATTTTCTGTCCTTCAAACTTTAGGGGGGCCATGACTGTGGCCAGTCGGAGAAGAAAATGTCCTGGCATCAGCAAAAGTAAACACTGCCCAAGAACTGGTATTAGGGGGAGTAATGTAGTGTCCCATCGTTGGTGTCAGTGGGAGGAATAGTGTCCCATCATTGGTGTCAGTGGGAAGAATAGAGCCCCATCATTGGTGTCAGTGGGAGGAATGGTGTACCATCATTGGTGTCAGAGGGAGGAATAGTGCACCACCTTTGTGTCAGTGGGAAGAATAGTGCCCCATCACTTGTGTCAGTGGGAGGAATAGTGCCCCATCATTGGTGTCAGTGGGAGAAATGGTGTACCATCATTGGTGTCAGTGGGAGAAATGGTGTACCATCATTGGTGTCAGTGGGAAGAATAGAGCCCCATCATTGGTGTCAGTGGGAGGAATGGTGTACCATCATTGGTGTCAGTGGGAGGAATAGTGTCCCATCATTGGTGTCAGTGGGAGGAATAGTGTCCCATCATTGGTATCAACGGGGGGAATAGTGTCCCATTGTCGGTGTCAGTGGCAGGAACTATGCCTTACTGTTGCTGAGAGTGGAAGGAATAATGCCTCAAGGGCCGGATAAAAGCAATCAAAGGGCCGCAGTTTGTAGACCACTGGTCTATATGATTGTGTCATGAGTTGGCATTTCAGTTCAGGAAGTAGGATAATGCCTGAACAAAGATGGCTACCTTCTGGAAAGAAAAGCAGATAAGGGTAATGTCAAGGGGGTATAGTATTGTGAGAGGTATAAGATACCTGGAAATGCCTACACTTATATATCTAATGCAAGGTCCACATTAAGAGAGGTGCATTCATATTTCAATGGCAAAAAGTTTGTTACAATTCTAACTGCTTAAATTATTCAAGTAGACAGGACTGCAAGAATCAACCAAGGATTGGTTTCGGTGCAAAATGTCTTTGAGCAAAAGGTTGGGAGAAGCTAGGAAGAGTTTTTGTATGATAGCCAGCTCTATCAATGTCCAAAGGAATACCTAATCATCCTCAGGGAGAGAATGAAGGACCTGAAAATTGCAAGCAATACCTAAATCAGAAGTATCACTCTTGTCCACCTGCATGAATAATACGATACTTTTGTTATATTATCATTTTTTTTTTAACATATTTACTGTTTTCATCTCTTAATATCTGTAGCAAAATCCCAGACCTCTAGAGGCCTAATGGTGGCCTCCAGAGTCAGGGAGAGCTGACATCCTTCTTGGTAGAGTGGGTTACAAGGAATGGTGGGTGTAATACAAGCTGAAGTGATGGGCGCCAGACACTTTTTGAATGCAAAGAGATTTATTGTCTCTTGACAAGAACTGTGGGAGAGAGGGTTAGGGCCAGGAGTCCTTAACCACTTGCTTACTGTGCACTTAAACACCAATTTTCAGCTTTCAGCGCTCTCGCACTTTTAGTGACAATTGCGCGGTCATGCAATGCTGTAACCAAATGAATTTTTTATCATTTTGTTCGCACAAATAGAGCTTTAGTTTGGTGGTATTTATTCGCGACTCAGTTTTTTATTTTTTGCGATATAAGCGAAAACATAGCGGAAATTTTGAAAAAAAACAATATTTTCTCCTTTCTTTTTTAAAAGAAATCCAATAAAATCTAATTTTGTCATAAATTTAAGCCAAAATGTATTCTGCTACATGTTTTTTGTAAAAAAAATTCCGTTAAGTGTATAATAATTGGTTCGCGTGATCACGGACATATGTACGCAAATGATCATGTAAAAGGGGTGTGCAGGTGATCACGGTGTCAGAGCGGTACTTACCGAGGCCGAGATGCCGAGAGCGGTTCACCCTTGCGACCCGGCGCAGGAAGCCCCTGGAGATGGAACAGGGAGCGAACGGCACCAGGAGGCACAGGCCACCTCCGATATGTAAGCAGGAACTGACGGGGCACCTGGAGGTAATGAGGACCTGGCCCGGGTGGCCGGCAGATGGCAGGGTAGGGAGGCATGGACCAAACGCCCGGCTGGGGTGCCGACACTGGGGGATCTGGTAGAGGTCTGGTAGACAAGCCAGAGGGTCAAGCACAGGAGATATCAAGGAAGTCCGTAAGGCAAGCCAGGGGGTCAAACACAGGGGATTATCAAGGAAGTCCGTAAGCCAGGCCAGGGGGTCAAACACAGGAGATTATCAAGGAAGTCCGTAAGCCAGGGGGTCAAACACAGGAGATGATCAGGAGAAGTCCGTAAGGCAAGCCAGGGGGTCAAACACAGGAGATGATCAGGAGAAGTCCGTAAGGCAAGCCAGGGGGTCAAACACAGGAGATGATCAAGGGGAAGTCAGGCAATCCGGGTCGGCAACAGTAGTTCAAGTCAGGGATATCTCAGAAACACAGGACGCACAGGCACTTAGCTGGAGAGACAGACCAGCAAGGTGCCTGTGCGTCAGGGCGCTTTAAATAGGCGCCCGAGTGACGCTAATTGCGCGTCACCGCCGCCAGGTGGGCGCTAGTGCGCATGCGCCGGCGCCGGACCGCCGAGCCGCGAGTGCGCATGCGCCGGAGCGCCGAGCCCCCGCGCATGCGCACTAGAGAGCGGGCCGTCCGTCCGGCGCCGCTCTCCTGATAGTGCCCCCCCCCGAGGGGTGGCCTCTGGACACCCAAGCTGGCCATCAGTTCTGGGTGAGCTTGGTGAAAGGCCCGAATTAAGCGTGGGGCGTGCAGATTCCTAGAAGGTTCCCACGAATTGTCCTCAGGGGGGTAGCCCTTCCACCTAATTAAGTACTGTAGTTGTCTGCCCATTTTCCTGCAGTTCAAGATTTCCTCCACCTCAAACTCCCTTTCGCCCTCAACTAGGATAGGTGGTGGCGGTGGTACTTCCCTGCCAGGGAAAGGACTGGGAGTAACGGGTTTCAGTAGGGAGACGTGGAAGACCGGATGAATCCTATAGCTCTGGGGAAGCTCGAGTTCAAAGGCCACAGGGTTCACGACCCTTTTTATCTTGAATGGGCCGATGAACTTCGGCCCCAATTTGTGGGAAGGAACAGGTAACTTCAAATTGGAGGAGGACAGCCAAACCTTCTCGCCGACCTTGAAATCCGGATTCGACTTCCTCCCCTTGTTGTAATATTTACTGTACCCCTCCTGGGCCTTTTGCATTAGTTCCTGAAGTTTTTGAAAATTACTTTGTAGAGAATTCACCCGGTCCTGGGCTGCCGGGACTGAGGTTTCCGGGGGTGATGCAGGGAGAAATGAGGGATGGAAGCCGAAGTTTGCCCAGAAAGGTGTCTGTTGGGTGGCGGAGTGGATGGAGTTATTGTACGCGAACTCGGCGTAAGGCAGCAAGGTTGACCAGTCGCTTTGGGAGTCGGAGCAGAAGCATCGGAGGTATTGTTCTAAGGTCTGGTTGGTCCTCTCTGTCTGCCCGTTGCTTTGGGGGTGATACGCGGAAGAGAGGCAGACCTTAATTTCCAAGGATTTGCACAATTCTTTCCAGAATTTTGACGTGAACTGCGTGCCTCTGTCTGAGGTGATGCTTTTAGGTACCCCGTGCAGCCTTACAATCTCCTTAAAAAACACATCAGCCGTGGTGGAAGCGGAAGGAGTACCCACCAAAGGTATAAAGTGGGCCATCTTAGAGAGCCGGTCGATGACAACAAAGATGGTGGTGAATTCCTTTGAAGGGGGTAACTCTACAATGAAATCCATGGAGATTTCTGCCCATGGACGTTCAGGGACAGGTAGTGGTCTTAATAGCCCCCAAGACTTGGCTTTTGGGCCCTTACTGCGCTGGCACGTAATACAGGAAGCAACATAGTCCTTGCAATCTCGTCTCCAACCTGGCCACCAGAACGAACGGGAGACGAGTTCAGTAGTCTTCGTGGACCCGAAGTGGCCTGCCAGTTTGTGATCGTGGAAGGTTTTGAGAACCAATGCCCTTGTCTCTTGAGGGACAAAAATTTTCTCCTTGGACCAAAATAGGTCGTTATGTTCAACCAGGGAGAGGTCGGTGGGCACCGGACGGCGCCTGGTAGCTGACTTGATGGCAGTTACGAGATCCACTTCTGTGATTAGGCAAAAGTTCTGGGGGGATAAAATGGTGCTAGGTTCCGTTTCCCGTGGGGTGTCCAGAAACATGCGGGAGAGCGCATCTGCCTTCCCATTCTTGGAACCCGGCCGGTATGCAATAAGGAAGTTAAACCTTGAGAAGAAGAGGGCCCTCCTGGCCTGCCTGGGCCGAAGGCGTTTGGCTGTTCTCAAATATTCCAGGTTCCTATGGTCGGTCCAGACCATGACCGGGTGAGATGCCCCTTCCAAGAGGTACCGCCATTCTTCAAGGGCAAATTTAATAGCCAACAGCTCCCTGTCTCCCACATCATAGTTCCTCTCTGGAGGGCTCAATTTCCGAGAAGCAAAGGCTACTGGGTGAAGGAGGGCCTTGGCGCCCTGCCGCTGAGAGAGGATAGCCCCGAGAGCTGTCTCAGAGGCATCCACCTCCAGCACGAAGGGTAGTCCAGGGTCCGGATGCCGTAGGATTGGGGCAGAGGAGAACAGGGTCTTTAACTGGGTAAAGGCCGCCTGGGCCTCAGGGGACCAATGGAACTGATTATGTTGGTGGGTTAACTGAGTGATTGGAGCTACAATGGAGGAGAAACCAATGATGAAGCGTCTGTAAAAGTTAGCAAACCCAATGAACCTCTGGACTCCCTTCTTGTCCTTGGGGGCCGGCCAGTCCTGAATGGCTTGAACCTTTTGTGGGTCCATTGCGACTCCGTGGGTGGAAATGATAAATCCCAAGAATTGTACGGTGGTCTTCTCAAATTCGCACTTTTCTGCTTTGAGGTAGAGCTTGTGTTGCCTAAGGATGGTGAGGACCAGTCTGACGTGTGTCTGGTGGAGCTCGGGAGTGGCGGAGAAGATGAGAATGTCATCGAGATAGACCACTAAGAAGTCATCTAGGTACCTACGGAATATATCATTGACCAGATGCTGGAACGTGGCTGGGGCATTGCAAAGTCCAAACGGCATAACTAGATACTCGTAGTGCCCGAATCTCGATCTGAAAGCGGTCTTCCACTCGTCACCCGCTCTGATCCTTATAAGGTTGTAAGCCCCACGGAGGTCGAGTTTGGAGAAGACCCGTGCTGACCGGAAGCGTTGGAACAACTCAGGAATGAGAGGAAGCGGGTACCGGTTTTTAATGGTGATCTTGTTAATCTCCCGGTAATCGACACAGGGCCTCAGTGAGCCATCTTTTTTTTCGACAAAGAAAATGCCCGCACCAGCAGGTGAAGAGGAGGGACGGATGAATCCCTTGGCTAAGTTTTCGTCGATGTAGGCCTTAAGAGTTTTTAACTCGGTTTCAGATAGGGGAAAGATACGGCCAAAAGGAACCGCGGCCCCGGGTAAGAGGTCTATGGGGCAATCGTAGGGCCGGTGAGGTGGTAGGCAGTCGGCCTGCTGTTTGTCAAAGACGTCCTTGAACTCGAGGTAGACTGGTGGGACGTGTTCTAGGTGCTCGGGCACTGGTACTAGAGCTGAACAAGTAGCAGGGCGGAGAGCAAGGCAATTCTGGGTGCAGTAGTGAGAGGGGAAGGAGACCTCCTTCGTCCGCCAGTTAATGAGGGGTTCATGCGTTTGTAGCCAGGGGAGCCCCAAGATAATGGGGAACATGGGAGAAGGAATAACATCCAGACAAATGAGCTCTTGATGACCCGAATCGGTAGTAACCGAGATGAGGCCAGACTCGTGAGTAATTAAGCCGGAACGGGGCAGGGAACCATCGGCTAGGTGAACCTGTAGGCATTGCTTCTTGGGGACAAGGGGAAGCTGAAGCCTGGCGGCAAGGGCAGAATCCAAGAAGCAGCTGCAGGCCCCGGAATCAATTATGGCCGGGAGGCGGACCGCCCTTTCCGTCAACTGTAGGGAGATAAAAAGGACAATGTAAGTTTGGGAGAATCCGGAGACTTGGAGGCTGAAATTAGGGATATGTGAGAACTTACTGGGTCTAATGGGGCAGGACCGGAGGAAGTGACCGGAGCTTCCGCAATAAAGGCACAAGTTGCCTTGTCGCCTACGTAAGCGCTCTTCTGGGGTCAGAGGAGCGCGGACAAGACCGAGCTGCATGGGCTCGACTCCGGAGGTGTTCCCAGGTGGAGCGCGAAAAGAGGGTTGGGCAGGGCCAGGACCTGGTTTGGGTGGCACCCAACTGGGGCGAGAGGTCTGAAAGCGTTCAGCGCGACGTTCCCGTAAGCGCCGGTCAATTTTGATGACGGCTTGTATGAGATCCTCGAAGGTGTCCGGGACGTCAATCCGGGCAAGCTCGTCCTTAAGGGTGTCAGATAGCCCTTGGCGGAATTGGTACTTGAGGGCCGGCTCGTTCCAGCCGGTGTCGGCTGACCATTTCCGGAATTCCGCTGTATAGTCCTCAACCGGCCTCCGGCCTTGAGAAAGGTTATGTAGGGTGGTCTCAGCCGTGGCCCCCTTTTGAGGGTCATCGTAGAGCTGGCCCATGCTTTCAAAGAAGGTGTCCACAGCGTTCAGTATAGGGCTCCTTTGCTCCATTAGGCTGTGGGCCCAGGCCTGGGGTTCTTCAGCCAGCAGAGAAATAATGAACCCCACTTTCACCACTTCGGAGGAGAAGGTTCTGGGTTGAAGGGCTAGGTACAGGGAGCAGGCGTTCTTGAATGCTCTGAATTTCTTGCGATCACCCGTGAACCGTTCTGGTATAGGGACCCTGGGTTCCGGAGTGGCCAGGACTACTGTGGGGTTCGTAGGTGCGGCAGATGGGGGTAGCCCACTGGGTGCGGCCAGGTTACCCGCTGTGGGGAGAGACGGCCCGGTCAGTTGTTGCAGGCGGCTGTCTATTTGGGTGTACCCCACTTGCAGCTTTTGGACAGCCTCAGTAAGTGCTGCCATCTGCTGGCACAGGATCTCAAGGGGAGAACACGCTCTGTCGGCCTCGGACATGGCTGGTCTGTACTGTCAGAGCGGTACTTACCGAGGCCGAGATGCCGAGAGCGGTTCACCCTTGCGACCCGGCGCAGGAAGCCCCTGGAGATGGAACAGGGAGCGAACGGCACCAGGAGGCACAGGCCACCTCCGATATGTAAGCAGGAACTGACGGGGCACCTGGAGGTAATGAGGACCTGGCCCGGGTGGCCGGCAGATGGCAGGGTAGGGAGGCATGGACCAAACGCCCGGCTGGGGTGCCGACACTGGGGGATCTGGTAGAGGTCTGGTAGACAAGCCAGAGGGTCAAGCACAGGAGATATCAAGGAAGTCCGTAAGGCAAGCCAGGGGGTCAAACACAGGGGATTATCAAGGAAGTCCGTAAGCCAGGCCAGGGGGTAAAACACAGGAGATTATCAAGGAAGTCCGTAAGCCAGGGGGTCAAACACAGGAGATGATCAGGAGAAGTCCGTAAGGCAAGCCAGGGGGTCAAACACAGGAGATGATCAGGAGAAGTCCGTAAGGCAAGCCAGGGGGTCAAACACAGGAGATGATCAAGGGGAAGTCAGGCAATCCGGGTCGGCAACAGTAGTTCAAGTCAGGGATATCTCAGAAACACAGGACGCACAGGCACTTAGCTGGAGAGACAGACCAGCAAGGTGCCTGTGCGTCAGGGCGCTTTAAATAGGCGCCCGAGTGACGCTAATTGCGCGTCACCGCCGCCAGGTGGGCGCTAGTGCGCATGCGCCGGACCGCCGAGCCGCGAGTGCGCATGCGCCGGAGCGCCGAGCCCCCGCGCATGCGCACTAGAGAGCGGGCCGTCCGTCCGGCGCCGCTCTCCTGATACACGGACATATGTGTGCAGATAATCATTGGCACATGTTATTTTACTGGGACATATGTGAGGGACATGTGTTTTTATTATTTGGGGACATGTGTGTTTTGGGGACATGTGTGTTTTACTGTGGGGACATGTGTGTTTTACTGTGGGGACATGTGTGTTTTACTGTGGGGACACTACTGGTCATCAGTGAGTAAAAAACTGTAAAAAAAACAGCTAATACTCAATGATCACCAGCCGGCTGCAGCGATCCGCTCTCCTCTCCTCACCGACGACTTCCATGTGAGGAGAGGAGGGCCGATTGCCTAGCAACCGGCTGTTTGTTTACATCACATGACGGCTGTGATTGGACACGGCCGTCATGTGATCAGGAGGGCCAATCACCGAGCCCTCCTCCTGATCCGAGATGCGCCGTGTCCGAGTGACACGGCCGCATCGGGATCGCGCCGCCGCGCGCGATCCCTCTACTTCTGAAGGACGTTCCGGAACGTCCATTCAGAAGTAGACGGCTCCCACCCGGCCGTATATGTACATTGGCCAGGTGGGAAGTGGTTAAAGTGGGGTGCCCCTTGAAAAAAAAATTATTTAAAAGTCAGCAGCTACAAATACTGTCCCAGAGTCCAGCGCCGGCATTCTTACTGTGAACCCACAGCCGGGCACCCGCTGCCCATGCGCGAGTGGCGCCGCGCGCCGTGGTATGCCGCGCAGTCATCTGGGACCTGTCACGTGTCCCAGATGACTGACTACGCCGAGGGGAAGTGCTGTCACCAGCCTGGGCACTGAAGGAAGCAGGCTACGAGGGACCCCTTAGCAACAGGCATTTAGAGGTGAGTTAAAAAAAAAAACATTTCCGATTATTTTTTATTTTTTTAGGAATTTTAAGCTATTTATTTTTTTTGGGGGGAAACACCACTTTAAGTAGATGCAATGATAATTGTCAGACTCTATAGGTAGACAGCTATACAGTGGAAGGCCTCTAGCCGGATACCACGTCTGTATAGGTAGGACCGCTGTCTCCTATGGCAACAAATCTTGTAACAGTCACTAATGGTAATTGTACTTAACTATGGGTAACACAGAATAGTTCTCCTTGCACGCTACAGTCTCTCATTATAGGTCTTCACATACCGTCCCAGTCTCTCATTAGACTCTCAGACCCAATCGCCACTGGATCCCCTGAGCTCTTCCACTTCCATTACTCAGTATCTTCCTCAAGCGTCACCCCTGCTTCCCTGCTGGGTCCCTGGCTTGGCACTCACAGATACTCCTCAAGCGTCACCACTGCTGACCCGCTAGGTCCCTGGCTTGGCACTCACTGATGCTTCTCAAGCGTCACCTCTGCTGTCCCGCTGGGTCCCTGGCTTGGCACTTGCTGAAGTTTTCCCACTTCTTCACTGTCCCTGGCTAGTGAGAAGACTGCTCTGGTACTGGCTCCAGTTTACTCACAATGGTCTCCGGTAAAAAGGTCCATTAGTGGCGACAGCTTCCCCTCTACCTCCAACCTCAACAGGTTCCCCATCTGGCTGAACCGTTACTCTCGGTTGGACTCCAATCCTGCAGTCCCAACCCTGTCCTGCTTCTGGATATTCCCTCAGACAGCCTAGCAACCAGATGTCCCCGGGATAGGCCTCAGGCTTCCAGCCCAGCAGCCTGGGGCAGCATAACACACGTCCACCCAGACAGCCGTCCAGGTGGCACAGAACCCCGATCACCTGACTCCACCCAAATAAATCGGCTCTCCCAGCAGGCCAAGGGACTAAAGAAACCCCTGACAATTGGCTGAGACACCCCATCCATTCATAACCTGACCTTGCTAAGCCCTTGTCTATCTAATGTCACCAGCATAACGCCACCTAGCGACAGAAGAGAGAAGGTGCAGCAAGTCCAGAACTAGAGAGGAATCAGTCGATCTACTAACAATTAACTAGGGAAACTACTGCCTGGCAAACTAAATTTACTTGGCAACCCTGCCTAAACACCAGGGTGCTACATATCCATTTACAAGCTTAAAGTTTTCACATTTATCAAATAAGTTTTATTCTAAATGTTGTCATTTTGAAGGTACTTCTAGCATGCTTTAAGTTTTAAACAAAGTCTTTACCATTTTTTTCCCTTTTTTTCCGGTGGTCTTTAGCCACTTAAGGACTGGGCCTCTTTTTTAGATGTGTTGTTTACAAGTTAAAAACATTTTTTTTTTGCTAGAAAATTACTTAGAACGACTTAGAAGAAAAAAATTCTAACACCCTAGAGAATAAAATGGCGTTCATTGCAATAGTTTCTGTCACACCGTATTTGCGCAGCAGTCCTACAAGCGCACTTTTTTTTAGAAATTAAAAAATAAGACACCAGTGAAGTTAGCCCAATTTTTTTTTAAATTGTGAAAGATAATGTTACGCCGAGTAAATTGATACCCGACATGTTATGCTTTAAAATTGCACCCGCTCGTGGAATGGCGACAAACTTTTACCCTTAAAATCTCCATAGACGACATTTAAAAAATTCTACAGGTTGCATGTTTTGAGTTACAGAGGAGGGCTAGGGCTAGAATTATTGCTCTCGCTCTACCAATCACGGCGATACCTCACATGTGTGGTTTGAACATCGTTTTCATATGCGGGCGCTACTCACGTATGCGCTTGCTTCTGCATGCGAGCTCAGCGAGACAGTGCGTGTTTAAAAAACATTTATTTTTCTTATTTATTTTACCTTTTATTTTTTATTTTTACACTGTTTTTAAAAAAAAATTGTGTCACATTTATTCCCTTTTACAAAGAATGTAAACATCCCTTGTAATAGAAAAAAAGCATGACCTCAGATCTCATATTTACACTAAAATGCAATAAAAAAATTGTCATTTAAAAAAAATGGCCCTTTAAGAGCTATGGGTGGAAGTGACGTTTTGACATCGCTTCTGCCCTGCAGTGTCATGGAGACGGGTGGGGGCCATCTTCCTCTCACTCGTCTCCATGCACAGCCACAGGAAGGATCCGATTGCCTCCGCCGCTGCCAACGTCTCCGGTAGGCCCCTCTCCCGCTGCCGATAAAAGTGATCTCAAGGCGAATCCGCCGCAGAGACCGCTTTTATCTTGTAGCCGGCCAAACACGGGATACCGGGGTTATGGCAGCTGGCCCACTTGTCTTTATCCGGCCCTCGGGCGGAGCATTCCTCCCACTGACATCAGCAATGTGGCACTATTCCTGCCACTGACACCAATGATGGGGCACTATTCCTCCCAATTACACCAATGATGGGTCACTATTCCTCAAATAGCAATGACAGGGCACTATTCCCGCTCCTACTGACCAGAGGTGCTACTGTAAGTCAGAGGCATTGTTTACTCCCATTGACGCTGGGGCATTTTCTACTCCCGGGGGAAACCACATTCCAGCCCCCCTAAAGTCTGAAGGACAATAAACTGGACCTTTGCTTAGAAAGTATGGAGACCCCTGCCTTATACTATATTTAAAAGGTCAGTTCTTCCAAAAGTGATATCTAATTTTAGGTAGAACCTAGTAGGCTGAGTCAGACACTGAATTCCAACAGTGAGATTTCTCTGCCATAATTCCCTAAATATGATTGAATTCACTAGCAGATATGCAAGACTGAAATACTGATTTTGACTTTAAATAAGCTAGCTTATATGCAGGCAAAATTTAAAATAATTGACTCTTATGCCGCGTACACACGGTCGGAATTTCGGCCAGCAAAAGACCGATGAGAGCTTTTCATCGGAAAATGCGACCGTTTGTAGGCTCCATCGGACTTTTGCTGGTGGAATTTTGGCCAGCAAAAGATTGGCATGTTCTCAATTTTTCCGACGGAAGAAGTTTCTATCGGAAATTCCGTTCGTATGCAATTCCGACGCGCAAAATTCCGACGCATGCTCGGAAACAATTCGACGCATGCTCAGAAACAATTTGGCGCATGCTCGGAAGCATTAAACTTCCTTTTTACAGTGCCGTCGTACGTGTTGTACGTCGCCGCGTTATTGGACGTCAGAATTTGGTGTGATTGTGTGTATGCAAGACAGTTTGAGCTGAATTCTGTCAGAATTCCTTCGAAAAAAACATTTGGACTTAATTCCGACGGCAAAACCGGTCGTGTGTACGCGACATTAAGGCCCATTTAGTCTTGCCTTTGGGGGAGGTAAAAACACACGATTGAGTAACATTTTTAATGCCCACTTAAACTACAGAAGCAATGAACGGGGGTATTTCCATGCTGTGCTGCTGCAATAAAAAATTTCTGTCCAGTAGTACTACCAAACTTGACCCATTCAAGAAAGGTGGTGCGGCATTTATGGTTTTAAAACAGGCAGGAAAGCGACAGCATATTGCCTCCTCACTGCCTGTCAAACACTTCTGAAAACCAATCTGAACGCAGGTTGCTTTTCAAAGGCACAACAGTCTTGCCGCACAACTAAACTGACCTTATATGCTCTGCAGGGAGCACTGTTTAGAAATCCCCCCCCCCCCCCCCCTCCCATACACACACATAGCCACTGAACAGCTCCCTGGTGTTGCTCGTTTATGCCCTGTGGTGAGGAGAGGGTTAAAGAGAAGGAACAGGTGCAGTACGGACAGTTATCTTCTCCTCTCAAATGAAATTAACCGTGAAGCTGACTTTCATAAACAGGCTAGCAGGAGTCCAGGCCTCTGATAACGAAGCCATTTTCTATAGTGTCCCACTCAGCAGGCACACCAAAACAACAAAAGGCTCTGGGCGGAATGGCCAGAGATAAGAAAGGACAAGTGCACTCGGGGCAAAAGTCTCTAAATGATGGTCCTATTCTCTCTTCTATCACACACTGTTACTACTTATAGAAAAAAACAAGTTAAACGTTCCAATGAAAAGACCTAGTAAACATAAAAGCATTGGGTGGTTTATAGACCGTGTATTTTTGAAAAGATCTCACCAATATTCATTGAACGCTCATTCCACACATACAACTTTCGTGTCCACTTGGGCCAACCATCAGGTCTGGGCACTGTGACTTGGCAGCAGTGATGTAAGTAACTGAGTTAAAATAAACTGAGTTACTTAACGCAGTTACTTTAGAGGGTAACGAGTAATCTAACTGATTACTTTTCCCCTCATGGTAACGCAGTTCCCATTACTTTGGCTTAGTTACCCCAATTACATCTACCGCCACTAGATGGCAGTAGTGTAATTCCGGTGTCCTGCCGAAAAAGTTCCCCCACCGCATAAGGACCCCCTGTACTGTGCAGGCGCAGAGCTTGCGCAGAAGGACTACGGAGCTTACGAAAATTGCCGAACCTAAACAGCTCTGAGTGAACTCTACACCGCGCAGGCGCAGTTAACATGTAATTGCACAAGGCGATGCCGCACGCTCCTGATGCTCGTGCTACTCTGCAAGGGGCGTCTATCGTGTAACTAAGGGGCGGGTCTAGTATTACTGTAACCAAGGGGCGCATTTATTATTATTGTTATATATCGAGCTCTGCCCATTAATTTAACATTCGCCCTCTTCTGTAGAAATCCGCCCCTTACACGATTATAATAATAATAGACACGCTATAACAGATCTGCCCCTTGGTTAGAGTAATAATAGAGCAGCCCCTTGGTTACACGATATATAACAATAATAAATGTGCCCCTTGGTTACAGTAATACTAGACCCGCCCCTTAGTTACACATATAGAATATTAAAAATAAAAGTCAGTTACTTTGCTGCGTAACTAATTACTTTTCCAATGTAGTAACTGAGTTACTAATGCAATTACTTTTTGGGAGAAGTAATTTGTAACTTAACTAATTACTTTTTTAAAGTAAGATGACCAACACTGCTTGGCAGCAAGCTCATCCATGGAATAGGACTAGGAAATTTTAACATTGGAGTCAAACACAGCAAACTGGCCCTTTCAGAGAAAAGACAGTTGCCTGTGGGTCAAAGAAAGTCTACCACACCGTGTAAGCAAATAAATACTAGAGTATAAATAGTGCGCAATATCAACCTTAGTCTATTTAGATCAGCAGGTGAGGTTAAAAGACAAATGTCATGGTATAATAAAATATATAAGTGCTTGCGTGACAATCCCAGGTGCACAAAAATATATATAGAAACTTCAAGTTACAATGAGGTTGTAACCAATTTAATAAATAAATAAATACACAATGTGTTAAAAATAAATACAATGTGTTTTAAATAAATAAAGTGCTTCAAAATGTGAGTAAAAACAAGTATGTGTTATAATGTGTCAAAGTTTTATGTTTATGCCAGTGATGCATATGGGGATATATAAATTCCAAAAGTCAATACAGGCTTGACCTGATGGATTAGCTAATTAATTGATGAATTAATGGGTAAACGGCCGCCAGTTAAATATTATATTAATCCCATAGGTGATAGCAGTCCATTAAATGAGTTAGATAATTAATGAAATAACTCTTCACATCCACTAATGATATCCGGGACACAATTAGAAATGCTAGAGAAAAAAAAAAAAAAAAAAAAGAAAAAGAGAGAAAAAAAGAAACTTCCCTTTATGCTGGGAATGTAGGGCTTTTTTCCTTTTGGTTCCTCCTGATATCTTGCTCCGATATGATATAAAAGAGAAAAAGACACAAACAAAAAACCATTGCGCAGCGCTCTATTCAACCATCAAACAAAGAAGATCTTTTAGGTGGTTGCCTACAGCTATACAACTCACATGTACCCAGTAGGTGTTTGCGCGTTCAAATCCTGCTAATGGTCAGGCTCAGATAGGGGGCTGTCAGCCCTTTCCTCCTCACTGTGCTGTGCTGTGCTTAGCACTGTCACTTGGGCTCCTCCTCCCGACGCGTGTCATCACAGGTCACGTGACTTTCTCAAGTGTGCCATGGTGTCGAGCAGATTGGTGGACATGATGAAATGTGGTTGTTCTTATCGGGAATGGTGTATTGTGAATTTACTTTTTCACATCCTCCAGCATCAGCTTCCATTGTAACATTCAGTCACATTAAAGCTCATATCCACAAAGGAATATGGTGCTGGGAGAGTTTCCTCTGCTAGATCGCAGTTCTAAAACAGGAGCAGGTATATAAAGCTTTTAGGTCCCCCTCTGATCTATTTCTGACTGGTTAAAGTGAAAGTACAGGTTTATTTTATTTTATTCTTTAATAAGAAACATATTATATTTAACTGCTCTGTGTGTGTCGATAGACACACACAGTGTGGCTGGCTCAGCCCCATCCCCTGCTCCCTCCTCACTGGATTTGATTGACAGCAGCGGGTGCCATTGGCTCCCGCTGCTGTCGAGCCTCCTGTGAGAGAGGTTAGAAAAGTCAGAGCTGCTGCAGACATTCACAGCGCTGGATCAAGATTGGGCTCAGGGGGTGGGAGAGAGCTGAACATGGAAAGGTTTTTACCTTAAAGAGGTTGTAAACCTCCATTTGCAATTTGCAATTTGTACTTATAGGTACTGTAAATATCCTAAATGTCCTAAATGTGCGCCATTTAGGAGATATTTACTTTATACTGCGCCGATGATATCATCAGTGCATGCGCTGTGAAGAAACGCCCCCGTGCGGTTTCTTCAGTAACAAGTGCCATGACTGGCAGCTCCTGCGTGCATGCTTGGGAATGACCTTAAAGTGCCCTGTCCCTCCATGCTGGCGTGCAAAGGCATACACGTCGGTTCTGCATTCAGGCAAACAACGATCGTCCCACATATGTGAGGTATCATCGCGAACGTCAGATCATGGGCAGTAATTTTAGTACTATACCTCCTGTGTACATCTAAAGTGGTAACTTGTAAAGGCTTTTAAAGCGTCGCCTATGGATAGTAAAATGTCCTTTGTTTTGTTGCTGTGGCATTTTTTTTATATCAAAAAATACTTGCGATCTGCTACGTGATGATTAGGGATAGACCGAACACCCCCCAGTTCGGTTTGCACCAGAACATGCGAACAGCCAAAACATTTCTGCGAACATGCGACCCCTGTTAAAGTCTATGGGATACAAACATGAACAGGT
The DNA here is from genome assembly GCA_028564925.1 of Lithobates sylvaticus. NCBI lineage: Eukaryota > Metazoa > Chordata > Amphibia > Anura > Ranidae > Lithobates > Lithobates sylvaticus. The sequence goes on from CM053033.1 coordinate 90,010,466, forward strand.
GTTTACATGTTTAAAACATTTTTTTTTGCTAGAAAATGACTTAGAACCCCCAAACATTATATATTGTTTTTTTTTTCTAATACCCTAGAGAATAAAATGGCGGTCATTGCAATACTTTTTTTCACAGCGGTCTTACAAGCGCACTTTTTTTGGAAAAAGGTAACTTTTTTGAATAAAAAAATAAGACAACAGTAAAATTAGCCCAATTTTTTTTTGTATTGTGAAAGATAATGTTACGCCGAGTAAATTGATACCCAACTTGTCCTGCTTCAAAATTGCGGCCGCTCGTGGAATGGCGTCAAACTTTTACCCTCAAAAATCTCCATAAGCGACATTTAAAAAATTCTACAGGTTGCATTTTTTGAGTTACAAAGGAGGTCTATGGCTAGAATTATTGCTCTCGCTCTACCGATCGCGGCGATACATCACATGTGTGGTTTGACTACCGTTTTCATATGCGGGTGCTACTCACGTATGCATTCGCTTCTGCGCGCGAGCTCGGCGAGATGGAGTGTTTTAAAAAAATTTTTTTTTTTTTTTTCTTATTTATTTTACTTGAATTTCTTATTTTTTACACTGTTTAAAAAAAAAAAAAATGGATCACTTTTATTCCTATTACAAGGAATGTAAACATCCCTTGTAATAGAAAAAAGCATGACAGGTCCTCTTAAATATGAGCTCTGGGGTCAAAAAGTCCTCAGATCTCATATTTGGACTTAAATGCAAAAAAAAAAAAAATGTAATTTAAAAAAATGACATTTGGAAATTGTGCCTTTAAGACGTATGGGCGGAAGTGATGTTTTGACATCGCTTCCGTCCTCCTATGGTATAGAGACGAGTGGGGGCCATCTTAGCCTCACTCGTCTCTATACCCAGCACGTAGAAGGACCCGATCGCTGCGGAAGGCGCGGGAGAGCGGCGGGAGGGCACCTCTCCCGCCGCCGATAACGGTGATCTTGCGGCGAATCTGCCGCGATGACCACCATTATCGTACACAGAACCGCCTTGTGTAAAGAGGGATACCTTGGTTGTGGCAGCAGCTGCTGCCGTTACCGAGATATCCCTCTTCAAAGTGCCGACGTATATGTACATGAGGCGGTCGGTAAGTGGTTAAAGGCTTATATGCCATAAAAAGTGTATGGGGACCCGGGTACTGCCCCAGGGGACATGTATCAATGCAAAAAAAGTTTTTAAAACAATCGTTTTTTCAAGTGATTTAAATAATGCTTAAAGTGAAACAATAAAAATTAAATATTCCTTTAAATATCGTGCCTGGGGGGTCCCCTTAATCTTCCTGTAAAGTGGCGCATCTGTGCGATGTGTTTTACAGTGCCGCAGAAAAATTACTTTTTTAAAGGAAAAAATGTCATTTAAAATTACTCGGCTGTAAAATTACTCGGCTGTAATGTATTGCTGGGTCCCGGCAATATAGATAAAAATCAAGGAAAAAATTGGCGTGGGTTCCCCCCCAGTCCATACCAGTCCCCCCACAAAATCCATACCAGACCCTTATCCGAGCATGCAGCCTGGAGGAGCGCCCCCTCCTGAATAATACCAGGCCACATCGCCTCAACATTGCCACAGTGTAAGCAACCTTATATAGTGTGGGGCGTGGACTATGCCCCCTGAACCATTATTGGCTAAAAGCACCCTGCATTTGGCCAATCATGGCACTCAAAGCAGGTCAGGCGCATGCTTTGGCCAATCATCAGACATCAATGCACTACGATCTCGCAGTGCATTATGGGGCGTTCTGCGGCGTGGGAATTTTCCGCGAACGCCTCATAATGTTCGAAATTAGGCGAACGGGCGAACACCCAATGTTCGAGTCAAACTTACCTTCGACTCGAACCGTGGGACCATCCCTAGTGATGATCAGTAGTGAATCGCACACACCTAAACACACTCCCAATATGTGTATAAACTCAATCTTACTAATAGTGCCACGCTTCACACTCGCGTTTCTGTGTGTCAAGATGTCAGCAAGCCCCTGCCCTGCACGTTGCGCCACAGGGTCATGTGGCTTTCTCAGGGGGATGCAATCCCATCTCCCGCACAGACACACGAGGAGAAAGTCAAGGATAGGTTGGTAAGTCTAACTGCTGAATATTGGATATTGTGCTTGACTGGAGATTCATATGTATTACATGCTGTTACTGGTTGGTGCACTGTAAGCACCAGGAACGTGTGAGTGATTTTAATTTGTGTTTGTATAATAAAACCCAGTTATTTTAAAAGATAAAGCACTATGTATAGTGTTCTTTTTCTATGGTACCTGGGCTGATTGGAGGAGCATTTAAGGAGGATGTTGATATAACCTTTATTTTCAAGTGATTTGGAGATTAAAGAGGACCCACTTCTGTGAATCAGTAGCGCAGATAGACCATACTAGTGGTCGCACATTCCAGGTGAGGGTACATCTGGTGATGGGTACTTCACTTTGCATTATTTAAATTGGAGCACATGGTGGTATAAACTTGAAGAGGATTTCCATTTCTGCTATTGATAATTATTTTGGGACTGCACAAGCAGAATTTATATATTTTTATCTTTTATTTATATTTGTCTTTTTTTATATTTTTCATTTTTCAATATCTTTTGCACATCTACTGTATCATTGCGTATACACTATATTACCCAAAGTATTGGGACGCCTCCCTTTACACACACATGAACTTTAATGGCATCCCAGTCTTAGGGCTCTTTCACATGGGGCGGATCAGTGCAGATCCGCCCCGTGGATATCCGCTTGCTCAGCGGGGGTCGCCGGAGTGATCTCCGCTGAGCAGGAAGATGACAGGTCCGTCTCTGCACTCCGTGCAGGGACGGACCTGTCAGAGCGCCGCTCTCCTCTATGGGAGATCGGGTGACGACGGACCGTAGAGTCCGTCGTCACCCTATCCGCTCTGCAGACGGATGAAAAAATGGGGTTTTCCTCCGTCTGCAGAAACGGAGCATAGCGGGCACGGACGAGATCGGGTGTCAGCGGATGCTCATCCGCTGACACCCGCTATCCCATAGGGATACATGTATGTCAGTTTTTCATCCGAAAACGGATGGATGAAAAACGGACATACGGTCCGTCCGTGTGAAAGGGCTCTTAGTCCGTAGGGTTCAATATTGCGCTGGCCCACCCTTTGCAGCTTTAACAGCTTCAACTCTTCTGGGAAGGCTGTCCACAAGGTTAAGGAGTTTTTTTGTGGGAATGTTTGACCATTCTTCCAGCGCATTTGGGAGGTCAGGCACTGATGTGGAAGAGAAGGCCTGGTTCTCAGTCTCTGCTCTAATTTATCCCAAATGTGTTCTATCGGGTTGAGGTCAGGACTGTGCAGGCCAGTCAAGTTCCTCCACCCCAAACTCGCTCATCCATGTCTTTATGGACCTTACTTTGTGCACTGGACCAAATCATTTGGTGGAGGGGGGATTATGGTGGTGGGTTGTTTTTCAGGGGTTGGGTTTAGCCCTTTAGTTCCAGTGAAGGGAACACTTAAGGTGTCAGCATACCAAGACATTTTGGACAATTTCATGCCCCAAACCTTGTGGGAACAGTTTGGGGATGGCCCCTTCCTTTTCCAACATGACTGCGCACCAGTGCACAAAGCAAACTCCGTAAAGACATGAATGAGCGAGTTTGGGGTGGAGAAACTTGACTGGCCTGCACAGAGTCCTAACCTCAACCTGATAGAACACCTTTGGGATGAATTCATAGGTGTGCGCAGGGGGCGTGCCAGGTGTGCCTGGGCAAACCCTAATCCCTACGTGCGGTGCCGATTTCACCTACTGCCTGGGCTTCCCCCATGTTGCCCCTACCCCCACAGTGCTGCTGGCTTTCCTCCTCTCCTCTCCCCCCAGCTGCTGCGGGGGATGTTTCAGGATAGAGAGTGGGGGAAGGGACTAGTAAATATGTAATTTACCAACACCTTACCTTTTCTAAATGAACACAGTGAACATGCTCACTGTGTCCATTCATAACGGAAGCACAGTAAACTGTTTACTATGCTTCAATTTGTGAAAGAAAAGGAAGCCGCTCAGCACAGAGCAATTTCCATTCATTCACTGTCCTGTGCACTGTGCCAGGACAAGGTCATCCAGTGCCCAGGGCAAAGATATCAAATGGCACCCCCCTTTCCTTAGGGCAAGGGTCTTCAAACTCTCTGAACAAAGGGCCAGTTTACTATCCTTCAGACTTTGAGGGGGCCGGACTGTGACCAGTGTGAGTATAAAATGCCCTGGCGTCAATGGGAGTAAAGAATGCCCCATCATTGGAGTCAGTGGGAGGACTAGTGCTCCATCATTGGTGTCAGTGGGAGGAATACTACCCCATTATTGGTGTCAGTGGGAAGAATAGGGCCCTGCAGATAGTGTCATTGGGGGGAATAGTGTGCCACCATTGGTGTCAGTGGGAGGAATAGTGCCATGTTCTTGGTATCAGGACAACAAATAGTGCCCCATCACTGGTGTCAGTGGGTAGAATATTGCCCCATTGTTGGGGTCAGTAGTAGGAATAGTGCCCTATTGTTGGTATCAGTGACAAGAATTATGCCCAATTGCTGGTGTAGAAGGAATAGTGCCTTGTAACAGTGGGAGGAATAGTGCCCCAAGGGCCAGATATAGGCAAACAAAGTGCCACATCCAGCCCCCGGGCCACAGTTTGGAGACCACTGTCTTAGGGTTAGCAGTGATGCCACTGTCACTACTCCTGTCAGCCTTGTAACAGAAGCATCTGGCACAGGGCTCCCACATCCCTGCAATAAACTATTGCACCCAGGGCAGCTGGAGGATGCAGAGAAGGGCAGGTGTGTTTGAGCTTTAGGGTGCACAACCTAATGCAATAGGCTGTGCACACCTATGGATGAATTAGAGCAGAGACTGTGAGCCACTGAGCCAGACTTTCTCGTCTACATCAGTACCTGACTTCCCAAATGCGCTTCTGGAAGAATGGTCAAACATTCCCATAGACATCCTCCTAAACCTTGTGGACAGCCTTCCCAGAAGGGTTGAAGCTGTTATAGCTGCAAAGGGCGGGCCAACTCAATATTGAACCCTACGGACTAAGACTGGGATGCCATTAAAGTTCATGTGCGTATAAAGACAGGTATCCCAATACTTTTGTTAATATAGTGTGTCACCCATTGCTTTTTGACAATTATACACTCACTGGGTTTTGTGAACTTGAGCATTACACATTAGAATTTATTTAAAGTGACAGTACTCACGGTTTACTAATAGTGTTTTTTTTTTTGCTATACTCAGATGCAGTAAGATACCGCTTTGTAAATGGAGCCCATTGGTCCAAGCTGGAGCGGTATAACAAGTACAAATATCCATACTAAGGATGAGCCCGGTGTTCGATTCGAACCCATGTTCGAATCGAGCACCGGGCGTTCACTCGCTCGGCGAGCCCAGAACTATTGGGGCCGCTCGCATCAAATTTGTGTGATGCGAGCGGCCCCGCAATGCATTGCGGCCAGCGCAGTGCAATGCTGGCTGATGATTGGCCAAGCATGCACTGTGACCCCGCATGCTTGGCCAATCACAGCGCCGGCAGCGAGGAGAGCCATAATTGGCTACAGGCAGGATGCCTGTAGCCAATTATAGCTCAGGGGCTTTAGTACACGCCCCACGGTATAAGAGGCCGCCGCGCCGGCGGCCTCGCATATTATGTTTCAGTCAGTGTCAGCGTGTCAGTGTGCTGCTGACAATATGTGCTTTATTTCTGGGGATATGTGTGTGCGTGCTGTTAGAACAGCATTGCAGTATCACATCTGGGGGGTGTCTATAGGTGGCCTGTGAAGGGGGGCAGGTTTCCTGTGCTTAGAACTTTCCCTGCAAAAAAGTGTCATTTTTGCAGGAAAAAAAGCTATTTAAAATCACTCGCAGCTAATGAATTGATGGCTCCTGTAACACAGAGAACTGTCATTCATTAATAAAAAACAAAAAAAAAAAAGCGTAGGGGTCCCCCCAAATTCAATAACCAGGCCCTTCAGGTCTGGGATGGATATTAAGGGGAACCCCAGCCAAAAAAAAAAAAAAAAATGGCGTAGGGTCCCCCTCAAAATCCATACCAGACCCTTGAGGTCTGGTATGGATTTTAGGGGGAACCCTAGCCAAAAAAAATGGCGTGGGGTCCCCCTCAAAATCCATACCAGACCCTTATCCGAGCACGCAACCTGGCAGGCCGCAGGAAAAGAGGGGGGGACGAGAGCGGCCCCCCCTCCCGCCTGAACCGTACCAGGCCACATGCCCTCAACATTGGGAGGATGCTTTGGGGGTCTAAGACCCCCAAAGCACCTTGTCCCCATGTTGATGAGGACAAGGGCCTCTTCCCCACAACCGTGCCCGGTGGTTGTGGGGGTCTGCGGGCGGGGGGCTTATCGGAATCTGGAAGCCCCCTTTAACAAGGGGACCCCCAGATCCCGGCCCCCCCCCTGTGTGAAATGGTAAAAAAAAAAAGTGGCAAAAATGGTAAAAATGACAGGAGACAGTCTTTGACAATTCCTTTATTAAAATCTTCTTTCTTCATCCTTCGGTTTCTTCATCTTCTCCTTCCTTCATCTTCTTCCATCTTCTTCTTCCATTTTCTTCTTCCTCCGATCCGCTTCTTCTTGCGCTGGTCTTCTCGTCCTTCTCGTCCGGCATCTTCTTGCGTCGGCGTCGGCGTCTCTGTCTCTTCTTGGGCCGCTCCGCGCAATGGGAGGCTCCCGCTGTGTGAGGCTCCGCTCCGTCTGACAGGTCTTTTATAATGGAGGGCACCTGGTGACCCCGCCCCCTCTGACGCACAGGGACATCATGGGGAATTCCATGATGGCTTTCCCCATGACGTCAGAGGGGGGCGGGGTCACCAGGTGCCCTCCGTTTTAAAAGACCTGTCAGATGGAGCGGAGCCACACACAGCGGGAGCCTCCCATTGCGCGGAGCGGCCCAAGAAGACACCGACACCGACGCCGACGGAAGAAGATGCCAGAGGAGAAGGACGAGAAGACCAGCGCAAGAAGAAGCGGATCAGAGGAAGAAGAAAATGGAAGAAGAAGATGGAAGAAGATGAAGGAAGGAGAAGATGAAGAAACCGAAGGATGAAGAAAGAAGAAAGAAGATTTTAATAAAGGAATTGTCAAAGACTGTCTCCTGTCATTTTTACCATTTTTGCCACTTTTTTGGTGAAATGGTAGGGGTACAAAACCCTTACCATTTCACACAGGGGGGGGGCCGGGATCTGGGGGTCCCCTTGTTAAAGGGGGCTTCCAGATTCCGAAAGCCCCCCGCCCGCAGACCCCCACAACCACCGGGCACGGTTGTGGGGAAGAGGCCCTTGTCCTCATCAACATGGGGACAAGGTGCTTTGGGGGTCTTAGACCCCCAAAGCATCCTCCCAATGTTGAGGGCATGTGGCCTGGTACGGTTAAGGCGGGAGGGGGGGCCGCTCTCGTACCCCCCTCTTTTCCTGCGGCCTGCCAGGTTGCGTGCTCGGATAAGGGTCTGGTATGGATTTTGAGGGGGACCCCACGCCATTTTTTTTGGCTAGGGTTCCCCTTAAAATCCATACCAGACCTCAAGGGTCTGGTATGGATTTTGAGGGGGACCCTACGCCATTTTTTTTTTTTTGGCTGGGGTTCCCCTTAATATCCATCCCAGACCTGAAGGGCCTGGTTATTGAATTTGGGGGGACCCCTACGCTTTTTTTTTTTAATTTTTTTTTTTTTTTTATAAATGTATTTTTTTTATGAATGAGTTTCAATGAATCACTGTTCTCTGTGTTACGGGAGCCGTGAATTAACGTTAGCCACGAGTGATTTTAAATAGCTTTTTTACTTTCAAAAATGACACTTTGCGCAGAGACAGTTCTAAACAGGGGAAACATGCGCCCCTTCACAGGCATACTATAGACACCCCCCAGGTACGAAATTTAAAGGAATATTACACTTTTATTGTTTCAATTTAAGCATTATTAAAATCACTGCTCCTGAAAAAACGGCCGTTTTTAAAAACATTTTTTGCATTGATACATGTCCCCTGGGGCAGGACCCAGGTCCCCAAAGACTTTTTATGACATTAACATGCATATTAGCCTTTAAAATGAGCACTTTTAATTTCGAACGTTCGCATCCATTATAACTAAAAGGGTTCTAAAGCTCGCACGGACTTTAGGTCCGTTCGCGGGTTCTGGTGCGAGCCGAACGGGGGGGGGGGGGTGTTCGGCTCATCCCTAATCCATACCTGTTATTCATTATTGTAAAAACATTTGACAGACAAATAATACATTCATATACCTTCTAGATTGTAAGCTCTAACAAGCAGGGCCCTATGATTCCTCCTGTATTGATTTGTATTGTAAGTGTACTGTCTGCCCTCATATTGTAAAGCGCTGCGCAAACTGTTGGCGCTATATAAATCCTGTATAATAATAATATACCAAGGACATGCGGTGAGGTGAGTGGCTGGTGAGGCACTGGCTAGTATCAGAGCCAGATGCACACAGGTTACATACGCCGTGATCGTTAGAGTGAGAGCAATAATTCTAGCACTAGACCTCCTCTGTAACTGTAAACATGTAACCTGTAAAAGTTTTTACAGCGTCGCCTATGGAGATTTTTAGGTACTGAAGTTTGTCACCATTCCACAAGTGTGCGCAATTTTAAAGCGTGACATGTTAGGTATCTATTTACTCATCTTTCACATTATACAAAAAAATCGGGCTAACTTTAGTGTTTTTTTTTTTTTTTTTCATGAAACACTTTCTTTCACAAAAAAAAAAAAAACGTTTAAAAAAAATTGCTGCGCAAATACCGTGTGTCATAAGAAGTTGTAGTGACCACCATTTTATTCCCTAGGGTGTCTGCTAAAAAATATATATATAATGTTTGGGAGTTCTGAGTATTTTTCTAGCAAAAAAAAAAAAAGTTAGATTTTTACATGTAGGAGAGAAGTGTCAGAATTGGTCTGGGTGGCACGTGGTTAATTACCATAAGTAAGTAATATACAAATAATTACTAAGGCCCCTTTCACACTGGGGCGGGGAGCCGCAGTGATGGTAAAGCAGCGCTATATTTAGCGCTGCTTTACCATCGTTTTAACCACGGTATTCGGCCGCTTGCGGTGCGGTTTTACCACCCGCGAGCGGCCGAAAAAGGGTTAAAGACCACCGCAGAGCACCGCCGTAGCGGCGGTATTGCCGCGGTTTTACCGCGGTTTCCCATTCAAATCAATGGGAAGGAGCGGTATAGGAGCGCTAGATGCTGCTAGCAGGACTTTTTTTGCCATCCTGCTAGCGCACCGCTCCAGTGCCATCCTGCCATCCTGCTAGCGCACCGCTCCAGTGTGAAAGCCCGCCGGCTTTCACACTGGAGTTAAAGGGGCCGGATTTTGCCAGGCGGTGAACAGTCGCTATTTTTAGCGCTGTACCGCCTGAAAAACGCCCCAGTGTGAAAGGGGCCTTAAAGAGGTGTGCCCATTCAATTTTTTTTTTAAAAGTCAGCAGCTACAAATACTGCAGCTGCTGACTTTTAAGAATCGGACACTTACCTGTCCCAGGGTCCAGCGATTGTGGGGGAACCAAGCCCCCCCTCGTTCCCCACTCTGCTCGTGGCGCCGGCATCCTTACTGTGGGCACCCGGCTGTGGCTTCACAGCCGGGCACCCACTGCGCATGCGCGAGCGGCGCAGCACGCCATGATACGCCGCACAGTCACCTGGAACCTGTCACGTGTCCCAGATGACTGACTGCCGAAGGGAAGTGACGTTTCTAGCCCGGGCTAAGGAAGAGGCAGATTTCGTGGGACCACCTAGCAACAGGGAGAAATAGGTAAGTGACATTTTTTTTTTTTTATCCAATTATTTTTTATTAGCAGATTTAATGCAAAAATAAATAATGTTGTCATTTTGGGGGAAACACCACTTTAAGGACCGAGCCTCTTTTTGACACTTGTTGTTTAAAAGTTAAAATCTGCTTCACCTGTCTGCACTTTCCTGTTATATACAGATAAGACCCAAGAGGGAGACTGTTGCTGAGAGCAAGGAAAAGTGATTTGGGCATTAAAGAGGGACTGTCCCTCTAAAATTGGGATAGTTTACCAAACAAAGAGCTTCATCTCCTTATCTGAAATTCCTTTCAACTCCAAGATTAGCAGACCCTTGTAAAATGATCAGATCTCTATGCAACTGAATTCAGCCTCAGAAAAAAAAAAAATGCAATATATTTTAACTTGTGTGGGAATTGAACAAGCAAATGGTGGTTTAATGAAATGACACAGATAAAGACAAGGTGTCATCGGCGGTCATCTATCACATGCACACAATAAGCACAAAAGCTCTGCGTCTTTCTTTTAACTAGATAACCTCGTCTCCTCCTACTTTCCTTCCATAATACTCTAGAAAGAGGCTGTCATGGGAATAATAGGGGGCTGCAGAAAAGATATATGATCTCTTTATATACATCCTTCTGTGCTAATGGTCTTGTCACCAGTGTCAGATCTCATCCACTATGAAAAGTTTTTTTGTTTTTATTTCTTTAGCATACAATATGGCAGAGGATAACACAGAACTTGTAAGCAGAAAAATGAACTGGTGTACAATGAATTACATGCAATGGATTTTTCAGTGGTGAGAAAGTGAAGTCAGTTAATACAGAGGGTCCTAAAACCAGAAAATAGCTTTCTTAAAGGGGTATTCCACTTCAAACAAAAATTCGGTTTTCCACCTGGCATTCTCCCATATAAACAAATCCTAGGTTGAAATAATTTTTTATGCATCACGTGAGTATTATTTATTACCCAGTCGTTGTGTGTTTTGCTGTGGCATAGAATTGGACAAGGTTGGCTAGCCGGGTAATAAACTTGGATACAATAATGCCCTGTACACACCATAGGATTTTCTGGCGGAAAATGTTTGCTAGGAGCTTGTTGTCGGAAATTCCGACCGTGTTTAGGCTCCATTGGACATTTTCCATCGGAATTTCCGTCACACAAAATTTGAGAGCTGGTTCTCAAATTTTCCAACAACAGAATCAGTTGTTGGAAATTCCGATCGTGTGTACACAATTCCGACGCACAGAGTTCCACGCATGCTCGAAATCAAGCAGAAGAGCAGCACTGGCTATTGAGCTTCGTTTTTCTCGGCTCGTCGTACATATTGTACGTCACTGCGTTCTTGACATTGGGACTTTCCGACCAACTTTGTGTGACCGTGTGTATGCAAGACAAGTTTGAGCCAACATCCGTCTTAAAAAAAAAACATGGATTTTGTTGTCTGAAAATCCTATCCTGTGTACAGGGCATAACAGTTCAGAAACCACACATTGTGCTTTAAAAATGAAGAGTAAGCTGACAGGGCTTTAAAGCAGAATTGCATATAAAACTTTAAAAGCAACTTTAGATGAGGATGAAAGAGTTTAAGCTGAACTCCAGATGCATTTTTGTACAGTTACATTGGTCTAGCTTTCATACCTGTGGGACTACTGTGGAAGCAAAGAATCGCTGTCAAATTTGCTGCTACTATAGCGATTGCTGCCCTCCTGCATAGTGAACATAGTGGGTCATCTTGTACTTTTTAAGTGAACACAAGGTGTCCTCTGATTGGATGAGGTGAAGATCATGGCATCACCGCCTCGCCACTCCACCTTGTCAGAGAATCAGAGAACGTTTTATATTTATTGAAAAAAAAAATACAAGGTGTTCTGTGAATGGAGGCTGAGCCCAGTGAGCGACCCCTTTAATTCACCATGTGTACGAATGAACTTGCCTGTTTGCAGTCTTCTTTAGAAAATACACCTACTGTAGCTGCTCATGCTGGAAGGAGTGGACTCCCGTGTGCATGCATAGGAGTTGTGTCATTTTAGCTTAGCCAATCAAGATGGCCAAAGACCCTTTACCAAGAAAAAGAAGAAACAAAGATGTCAGTTCCAGCATGGGAGGGAGGTGAGCTTAATTCAACTTTAAGGTAACATCTATGTCAGCCTCAGCAGCATCTCTCTTTGGTTTACTTCTGTGGGGCCGAGAGTGCTACACATCTAGAGGGATGCTGGGGGGCTTTGGTATTTTTTATTACATCACTGGGACTGATCAGGTGGTTATTATAGACAACATAAAAGAAAAGCAAATACTTCTGCGCTTGAGAAGAGCTTTGAAAAAGAGGGGACACCCCTCGAAACACGGCAGCTTTGTTTGGACTCTTCATTCCACAACTGATACTCGTCAGCGGATCATGCTGAGTGTAGCATCTGGTGGACTTTATATATTTTGCTTGACATTCATTCCATTTGTGAGTATAATGTATACATTTTTAAAATAATAAATTGTCACAAAGGTAATGCGCTAGGCTGGTGCACCCTCTGTTCCTTAGGTTATAATAGATAAACCTCTACCAAGCACTAAGTACTGACTCTGAAACACTGGAATGGGCTATCACAGTATTTGCAGAACAGAAGCAGTAATGCAGTGTACACACATCGGAATTCTCGTCGGAAAAGCCTTGGATGGTTTTTCCGATAGAATTTCGCTCAAGCTTGTGTTGCCTACACACGGTCACACCAAATTCTGACTGTCAAGAACATGGTGACGTACAACATTACGACAAGCCGCGAAAATTAAGTTCAATGCTACCGAGAATGCGTCAAATTGTTTCCAAGCATGCGTCGAGATTTTGCACGTCGAATTAGCCACAGACGATCGGAATTTCCGATAGATTACATGCTCTCAATCTTTTGCTGGCTGAAATTCCGCCAGCAAAAGTCCGATGGAGCCTACGCACGGTCACATTTTCTGACCAAAAGCTCTCATCGGTCTTTTGCTGGTGGAATTTCCGATCGTGTGTACACGGCATAAGAGTTGACAAGTAATTTCTTGCAGTGCAAAACAACTTTAAACAGAAGGTGATTCCGCTGCAGACACATTCATATAAAGAATAAAGCTTTTTGTGTATAGAAACCTAATGTATTACCTGTATATAGAGTACATACTGTATATAGTGCCTGATTCTTATGAAGCTCTGTACAGAAAGTGTATGGAGAGAAGTGTACTTATCTTGTATGGTCATATTCTATATCAACCACTAGATGTCCTCCAATGTACAGTTTTTATTAGTATTACCATACCCAAGTCATAAGCCAACCTCCCTACATGCAACGTACATCAGCCTTTATAAACCTTTTTCTCAAGGAGGAACCTCACAGTACATTCATGTGATCAGTAAGTTGCAGAAAGTTTAAAAAGAGGATAAAGAACAGATAAAGAACCTAGAGTATTTGACATCCAGGTGCATTTTTTTTACACCATCTGCTCATATAAGACAATATTATTTTGGTAATGATATTAAAATGAAATAAAAAATGGTATGATGAAAGTAAATGCAGACAGTAAAAACTGTACTGCCCTCAAAAAATAGTGGTCAGAGTAGAGTGTGGCATTACCACCCTTCCTTTCCACCTTTTCCAATCAGAGAATGCTTTGCATTCATTTCTGTAAAGGCAAAGCATTCGCCCAATGACAAATTCAAAAAACCTTAAAGTGGTAGTAAACCAATATGAAAAAAAAAAAAAAAACCCTGCAAGACAAAGATTTAATGAGCTAGTATGCATCACATACTAGCTCATTCTGAAATACTTACCTTAGATCAACCTGAAATACTTACCTTAGATTACCTTAGATGCAGACCGGCGACACGTCTCCGGGAGTTATTTCCGGGTTTGCGGGCTCCGGCGCTGTGATTGGCCTGGAGCAGCGATGATGTCCCTTTCCGCATGGGAGCCGCCGGTCATGACACAGGCCCTTTAGAACCGGCAAGATCGAGCCGTTCCTTCAGTGCGCATGCATCAATGGTGTCGGCGCAAGTGTATATGGTAAATATCTCCTAAACCATGTAGGTTTAGGAGATATTTACAGTACCTACAGGTAAGCCTTATTATAGGGTTTACAACCACTTTAAGAAATTAACTCACAAGGGTTAGAGGAGTCTTTTTCAACCAGGGTGCCTTCAGGTTTTTTCAGTGGTGCCTTACCAAAATGTTTACGAGCCAGTGCGTGGATCAAGCCTGCCTTTTAGTTACACAAAGCCACAGGTTTTTATTGTGAACCATTGCTACCTTCTAGCCGCTAGCATCCTGACAAACAATGTCGACATTCGTTGATAAGGAGGACATTGGGCGCCTACAAAGCATCCTTGTTTTCCCCTGCCCTGCTCCTTCCCATCAGCATTGGGGTCACATTAGCTGAGTGAGGGAGAGAAAGTGAGGGAGAAGAGAAACATGGGAATACTAGTCAGTACCAGTGTGCAAAGGTGTGTTTGCTTTGGAAGAATAAATCACCTCTAATGTTGGGTGTTCTATGTGTCTGAATGTTGCTGCGTTATATAAAACCATTAGTTTATTTTTTTACATTTTAGAATGGGGTGCCTCAAGATTGTACATAATTTTAAAGGGTGCCTTGAGTAAAAAAAAGCTTGAGAAACACTGGGTTAAAGTAAAAGGTGGATGGTGAATACCGCTGAGCCATTGTACAGTAAGTTAGCTGACAATCTTTGATAGGGACCTTGGTCGAAAGCATTCATCAGGGCCGATCCTAGGCAGGGTGCGCGGGGTGCTCCGCACCCAGGCGCCACAGAGTCGGGGGGCGCCAAAGCTCCAGAGTGCTGCTCCCCTCCCTCCTCCTCGTCTGTGTCCAGAGGCGGAGGTGGAGCGCATGTAGCGGGTGCTGCGGTTCCGGTACTAGACTCCATTAATCTTTCTGTCCGTTGGGCGTGGAGCAGTCTCCTGTCTGCCCCGCCCCTCTGCGTGTGTCGGCTCTTCTCTTTTGGGTTGGCCGGAGCTGCTGCCAATCATCCAGTGCCCTCCCAGAAATTCTGTTTGAGTGCCGCCCTCCTAGTAACCAAAGATGCCACGTATGCCCCGCCCCCCTGCAATGTGCACGGTGCTTCTGCTCCCAGCGCGCCCGAGCTACAGGGATCTATTGGACAGGTACTAATCTATGCGGACACCTGCTGTGGGGGGGCTCTGATGGGGGAACACCTGCTGTGGGGGGGCTCTGATGGGGGAACACCTGCTGTGGGGGGGGCTCTGATGGAAGACACCTGCTGTGGGGGGGGCTCTGATGGGGACACCTACTGGGGGGGCTCTGATGGGGGACACCTGCTGTGGGGGGCTCTGTTGGGGGACACCTGCTGTGGGGGGAGCTCTGATGGGGATACCTGCTGTGGGGGGGGCTCTGATGGGGGACACCTGCTGTGGGGGAGCTCTGATGGGGGACACCTGCTGTGGGGGGGCTCTGATGGGGGACACCTGCTGTGGGGGGAGCTCTGATGGGGGACACCTGCTGTGGGGGGGCTCTGATGGGGGACCCCTGCTGGGGAGCTCTGATGGGGGACACCTGCTTGGGGGGCTCTGATGGGGGACACCTGCTTGGGGGGCTCTGATGGGGGACACCTGCTGGGGGGGCTCAGATGGGGGGCACTTGCTGGGGGGGGGGCTCTGATGGGGGACACCTGCTGGGGGGGCTCTGATGGGTACTCCTCCTCGCACTGCTGTACTAGTGAGCAGCGCTTGCCAGGTCAGCTGCCCGCTATGTTTCTTCTCCCTCCTTCATATTGGCCAGGGAAGAAATACAATAAAAAGGAGCAGAGAAAAGGATTGTGGGACATTTAGTCCCGAGGACTGGTGGCCCCATTGTGACCCGGAAACTGCTACCCACACAGCATGCTCAGCTGAATAAGAGAGGGGGGAGAGAGAGAGAGCGCCAGGAGCCCCGGGGAAGTGCACCCAGGACTCCAGGAAGAGGACAGTACTGAGGGGACGCCATCAGAAAGAGAACCCCGCTGCCCTGTGCCACCAGAGGTAAAGCCGCACAGCCTGGCGCCATACCTGGTCAAGAAAGGAATGGAGTCATTGCCAGAACACAGATCTGAGCACTACCCAGCGGAGTCACCACGGGCAACCCAGAGTGAGCTGACTCCTGATCAGAAGATCTGATGTTGCTGTACCGCCGGGTCTGGTGAGAGGGCTGGTTGGTCATTATCTACTGCCATCCTTAGGAACTGCAGTCTCTGACCATCTCCTGTAGTGTGTCTGCTGTCTCTGATCATCTCCTGTACTATGTCTGCAGTCTTTGATTATCTCCTGTACTATGTCTGCAGTCTCTGACCATCTCCTGTAGTATGTCTGCAGTCTCTGATCATATCCTGTAGTGTGTCTGCTGCCTCTGAAAATCTCCTGTAGTATGTCTGCAGTCTCTGATCATCTCTTGTAGTATGCCTGCAGTCTCTGACCATCTCCTGTATCTGCAGTATTTCTGGGGGCTCTTTCTAACAGACTCTCTAACAGAAGCCCTCTCTGTGTGCATTAGAGAGACCCCCATCCAGGTCCCATTAGTGTACTCATTTTCTTTATTGTTAAAAGATCATGGGAGGATCCCAGGGTAATGAAGACTTCTTAGGGGAGCATCTCTGTGTTTGAGTCATAGCCATAGAAACATTTGTAAAGGGGAGGCGTTAGTAAGGTGACCATGCCCATGTGGGGGCGCCAGAAATAATTCTGCACCCAGGTGTCTGTGACCCTAGGATCGGCCCTGGCATTCATGATCCAGTCATAGTAGAGTGCCAGCACCACTGTGAGCTGGTTAGGACCACCGACAAGCCAGGATGTGTGGCTGCAAGACCAGGATCCACTCTCCTCTGACGTCACCCCCAAACATGTGCAATAGGATGTGTTTCAAGGTGTCTCACCTCTTCCTCAGCCTGCGTAATGTAGTAAGTCAAATCCAGAAAATGTCTTAAAAACCGTAAGGAATGCGCTAAGGGCTCATGTACATTACAGCTTCTAAACTTGAGTTTAGGATCCTTTGACATTTTTTTTACCAAAGTTCCGAAACTCAACTCCATAAAAGCCTATGGGGCAGATTTACTAAAACTGGAGCACTCCGAATCTGGTGCAGCTGTGCATGGTAGCCAGTCATCTTCTAACTTCAGCTTGTTCAATTAAGCTTGGACAATAAAACCTGTAAGCTGATGCAGAGCTGAGTTTCTGTGCAGAGCTGCACCAGATTTTGCACGCTCCAACTTTAGTAAATCTCCCCCTATGTGTCTATGTACAGTTTAGAAGCTGCTGCGGTTAGGGGAGGTTGAATCTTCCTCTCCTGAACGCAGAAGAATTGCGCTCAGGATAGGAACGTTTTGACCGCTGGCCGCAAAATTGCTGCACAACTTTGCTACGATTTTGCGTTTTCCCGCAACCATCGGTGAACCTCGTCTATGTGTACATGAGCCTGAGGACTAAAGTAATTCTATAGTAATTTTTAAAAAAATTTAAAAATAACAAACATGTTATACTTATCTGCTCTGTGCAATGGTTTTGCATCCATACACCTAGGTGACTACCTATCACATTTATTGTGTTATATTTTACAGTCCATCTTATGACATGGTTGGACAGCTTTCACAGATGGCTGGTATGATGAGTGCGGTTATCGCAAGATCTTACTTTCTTTAGTTTACATTCTCTGAAAGGCGCCCATTGTCAAGACGCCAACCCCCTGTATTCAGAATGCAGCAGGGCAGCCGCTCAGCGCATGACTTAGAAGCTGGTGGAGATCAATGGAGTAGCAGTGTCTACATCATTGGTTTCCAGCTTCCAGAGGCATCAGCCAGGTATGGTATATAAATAGTTTTATTGGTCCAACCTCGACCAATGTAACTATGTCTAAAATACCCATACCTGCAATTTGTATTTAAATATGCAATTGAAAGCTGCCATTTCTGTTGATCCTGCCAGAAACCTTGTCAGCTGGTAACTTTTTGCACTCTCTGCCTATGCTACACTCTTATCAGTTAGCCTTGTTTCCATCTCTCCCTGTAGACTAAAGAACATCTCCATTCTATGTTATGGAGAAGAATAAAGGGGAAGCGCTTAGTAGGTGTCAATATTGCTTCCATAGTTACAGTAAAGTGAGTAAGACTGGGCATAGACGGAGATTCTTTTCTGCAACCCATGGTAGCAGAAACCCTCCCGCGGAGCCATTGCAGAGTCATTGTGGCCTCCTGGCGGGGGGGGGGGGGGAGCCCGCGGAGAGAACACAGAGATTATTGCTAGCCACTAGCAATAAACCGCATTTAAAATCCGGCAGGCTGGTTGTACCTAAGTTGATTGATCGATCAACTTGGGTACATTCAGCCTGTCCATACATGGTTTGAATCTCGGCTGTTCCCTGATGAACCAGCCCAGGTTCAAATCATCTATGGCCAGCTTATAAAGGAGCTCCAGACGACCCCCCTACCCCCCACCTGTCCAGGAATCCAGGGATGTCCTCACTCAATTTTTCAATCAGCTATCGGGTACTGGTGCTGCCATCTTGACTGAGGGAAACCGGCAGAAAAGCCTAGCAGCTTCAGATCTGGTTTCCTACTGTGCATGCGCTGCGCTTATTGAATGGGCTGGCTGCGGGGGAAAGAGGGGGGTGGTCAGCTCAGTTTTCTGGGTCAAACTGAGCCGGAAGTGGGAGCGGCACCTGTCAAAACCAGGTACCCATGGGCGTCCGCAGGTAGGGGCAAGGGGGGTATATTGCCCCTCCCTGGAATTAGGGAGCGGATCTTAAATTCAGCAGAGTTGTGTCTCTGTCGAGGTGCCGCACCCGGGTGCCACCCACCAGTGGGGTGACACCATTAAGGTGCTGTCAAGTGTAGTGTGACTTTGGGCTCTTTTCCCTGCTCAGTCCAGCAGAGAACTTGGCGGTGCTGTGACGGAAGAATGGCGAGCTGCGGGCAATCAGAGGTTTCCCTCGCTCGCCCCACCCATTCTTCTGTCAGGGAGAAGAGACGGCGGCTCTCACCAGGTTCGCTACCCAGCTTCCTGCCCTGCTCTGTTCCTTCCCTATTGGCCATAACTGAGGGCCAATCAAAGGCGACTAGGAGAGGCAAGCTTCATGGGACAGGTAGTCCCAAAAGATTGGCGGCTCCATTTTCCACAGGGAGGAGGCTACAGCTCGATCAAGAGAGAGATTGAGAGACTGCAGCCTGGAAAGAATCTGAGAGAGAGTGCTACAGGACGAGGAGTGTGCTGGGCGGAAGCCAGAGAGAGAGCCTGCCAGGGCCACGAAAGAGAGTCATGCTGTCCAGCACCACCAGAGAGAGAGCCACACTGGCCAGCACCACCAGAGAGAGAAAGACTGAGCCACTACCAGGGTACAGACATGCTACACTACTCACCAGTGTCGCCCCCGGGGAACCCAGAGTGAACGATCGTCCAGCCGGAGTGATCACTGCTGTAGTTTCGCTGGGTCTGGTAAGAGAGCCTGTTGGCCATTACCCATTACTTATCCTAGGGACTGTAATACGTCTGCAGACTCTGACCATAATAATGTGATAATGACATTGTCGAAAAGGGGCGGTGCATGGGTGACCCTAAAATTATGCCCCCCCCTGAAAAAAGTTCTGCGAACGCCCATGCCTGTTCCCCACCTCCCCCCAAAAGGTGCCAAATGTGGCAGCGGAGGGGGGGGGGCAGACAAGCTTCCCCCCTTTTGGGTGGAGCTCAGCTTTAAGCATTGGCAACCTAGTACAGGAAGTGTGTTACTGGCAGGATCTTCACATGAAAATAAAAGAAAGAAAAGCTTAACAAGAAAACAATGCAGCCACCACATCTAAAGCTGGCCATGCATGATTCAAAAAAAAGAAAAGTGAACCGATTCCCCCATCCATACATTCGATGTGTAGGCGGAAAACCTCCCTGCTGTATCATTATATTCTGAGAGCTGGACTCCCCTGCCATCGGTTGGCTGCAAGCGCTGATCAAATTAAAGTTTTCCAACAGGACCATTCATGAGAAATCAATCGATAGATCAACATCTCATGAACAGGAACGGCCATAGATGGATTGAAATTTGGTTGGTTCCTGCTGAACTGGCCAAATTTCAATACATGTATGGCCAGCTTAAGGATTGGTAGGCTGCAATTTCTAACTTTTCTGCTTATAAGTTTAGATATGCTTTAATTCATGAGAGAGTTCTACTTGTGTGCAGTGCAAGAAAAGCAAAGAATTCAAAGACTTTTGTATTAAAAATAGACACCAAAAAAAAAATTCAGATTGATATGCCAAGTTTAAAGCCTAAATGTACACACTGCATGAGTCCATTAGCCGATCTGAGACAATCATTTATTGAAATGCTCAGTTCTGTCATTGTATGTGATCAGTCATAAAAACCATCATAGTCCAAAAAACCTACACTTATTTTATTGTAGAGATATATATATATCTTTTTAATCTTAAAGCAATGCATTAGGCATCACGGGTAGTCTGGTCACTAGTAAATCAAATTAATGTCAGCTTTGTTGGTTTTCTAAAAGCCAGTTACAGCTGCCAATCTTTAGTGGATAAAGAAGAGATAATTAGCGCAATTATACAGTAAGTCAGAAAGTGACAGTGAAATATGGTGGTCTGCATTAATGAAAAAATGACAGGTAGTGTAGAGCTGATGTTACACCTGACAAGCGCGGCTATACTGCTGCTGTTAATAGGTGCGAATGGATTTTGCGTCAGTAATGCAGATGACACTGCAGGGCAGACTATCTAAATTTTTAGGATGTTCAGTAGGCCAGCACCTAGTTCAGTAGGGTATTTGTACTATGTGTACAGGGCGATGGGTAAATTATTTTGCCCAATGTATGATCCATAGAGCAGTGCTGGGGAAATTATAAAAAAATAATGCAGAGGTGGCAGCCAAGCTGTAACTACAAAGTGTGAGGTAGGTCTAGCTGCTACTGGTTCAATGTGGTCAAGGGGCCCAACCATAACTATTACTCACTTGTATGATCACAACATTCTTTATTTCTTCCTCTTTCAGCTGTTTGTATGCTGAAAAAATGAATAAGAAAATTCCTATATAGGGTATAAGTACCATAGTTTAACCACTTGCTTACTGGGCACCTAAACCCCCCTCCTGCCCAGACCAATTTTCAGCTTTCAGCGCTGACGCACTTTGAATGACAATTGCGCAGTCATGCTACACTGTACCCAAATTAAATGTTTATGATTTTTTTCCCCCACAAATAGAGCTTTCTTTTGGTGGTATTTGATCACCTCTAGGTTTTTATTTTTTGTTAAAAAAACTAAAAAAGAATGAAAATTTTTAATAAAAATACAAAACAGTTTTATATTTTGTTACAAAATTTTGCAAACAGGTAATTTTTCTCCTTCATTGATGAGTAATTTTTCTCCTTCATTTGGGCAGCACAGTGGTGTAGTGGTTAGCACTCTCGCCTAGCAGTAACAAGGGTCATTGGTTCGAATCCCAACCATGACGCTACCTGCCTGGAGTTTGCATGTTCTCCCTGTGCCTGTGTGGGTTTACTCTGGTTTCCTCCCACAATCCAAAGACAGGTAGGTTAATTGGCTTCTGTCCAAAAATGGCCCGAGTATATGAATGGGGACCTTGGATTGTGGGCTCCTTGAGGTTAGGGACATGGGTTGTGAGTGTGCAATGTACAGGGATAGGGACAATTGTAGACACTCACTCAGGTTGGACTGGTGTCTTTATTCAACCTTACTAACTATGAAACTATTGATGTACGCTGATGAGGCTGCACTGAAGGGCATTTATAGGTGGTACTGATGAGGCATTGATAGGTGGCACAGATGAGCCGGCTGTGCCTCATGCTCTTACACAGAAGCCAGTGATTAAAAAAAAAAAACGATTACCAATCTTTTATTTACATCACTTATTAGCTGTCATTGGCTGACAGCTGATCACATGGTAAGGGGCCAGGATCCGATCGGTGATCACAGCAGGGGGGGGGCGCGGGGGGGGGGGGGGGGAGTGTGCAAAGGGGAGGATGTCTATCGACGTCCTCCTCCTGGCAATGTAGGTTTGCGCTGTAGCCGTCATTCAGCTATAGCGTGGATGGGAACAGGTTAAAGTGAACCTGTAACAATAAAAAAAAAACATATTAAAGCAGCATAATCATTGAAAAGCAAGCACAAACTTTTTTTTATCTTCTTAAAGCGGAGTTCCACCCAAAAATGGAACTTCCGCTTTAAGCACTCCTCACCCCCTTACATGCCACATTTGGCTAGTAATTTTTTTTGGGGGGGGAGTGGGGGCTTCATTAGGAGGGGGACTTCCTGTCCCACTTCCTCCTAACGCCCAGGAACCGCCTAGGCGACTGTTCCTTTCGTCTTAGGCGGCCCCTCCCTCTAGGCGATCTTCTGGGACACGTGACAGGTCCCAGGAGATCACCTATCCACTCCGGGAGCGCAGCGCGACTCGCGCATGCGCCGTGCGTGCCCGGCCATGAAGACGAAAGCTGTCACGATGCCCTGAGTGGCAATGGTGGCCCCGGCGAAGAGGAGGGGGAAAGGAGCGACACCCCGTTCGGCCGCATCGCTGGACCTTGTAACAGGTAAGTGTCTGTTTATTAAAAGTCAGCAACTACACTTTTTGTAGCTGCTGACTTTTAAAAGGCCTGGAACTCCCCTTTAATTCCTCTGTTAGTTTGCAAAGAGAAAGCTATACAGTGGTGGTGGTTGGGGAAGAGTTCTGGAATTGCAAAGCTGGAAATTATAATATCTACATTGATTTTTGGATTCAGTTTAAACATATGTGTGAATCCAGGGTGAAAATGGTGAATCATGGGTAAAAACATGTATACAGTCATGCTCAAAAGTTTGCATACCCTGGCAAATATTGTGAAATTTTGGTATTATTGAAAATATGACCGATCATGGCAAAAAACTGTCTTTTATTTAAGGATAGCAATCACATGAAGCTATTTATTATCACATAATTTTTTTGGGATCCTTTTTAAATCATAATGATAACAGAAATCATCCAAATGGCCCTGATAAAAAGTATGTTTGACCTTGGTACAGACACAGAAGGTGGCACACAGGTTAAACTGGCAATTAAAGGTTAATTTCCCACATTTGTGGCTTTTTAAATCACAATTAGTGTCTGTGTATAAATAGTCAATGAGTTTGTTAGCCCTCACATGGATGCACTAAGCAGGCTAGACACTGAGCCATGAGGAGGTAGAAAAGAACAGTCAAAAGACCTGCGTAACAAGGTAATGAAACTTTACAAAGATGGAAAAGGATATAAAAAGATATCGAAGGCCTTGAATATGCCAGTCAGTATTGTTTAATCACTTATTAAGAAGTAGAAAATTAGGGGTTCTTTTGATACCAAGAAAAGGTCAGGTAGACCAAGAAAGATTGCAGCCACAACTGGCGGAAGAATTGCTCAGGATACAAAGAAAAACAATCAATCAAACAAGGATCACAATTCAACGATACTTGAACAAAAAGGAGCTGCATCGTTAGGCTGCCAGAAGGAAGCCTTTACTGTGCCAAAGCCACAAAAAAGTGATTGAGGCATGTCAAGGTTTTGTTGGGCATATTGTAACCAGGCTTTTTTGTGGAACTTGTATAGTAAAGGCTTCTTTCTGACAGCTTGACCATGCAGATCTTTTTTGTTCAAGTATCATCACATTGTGCTCCTTAAAAACAACCACACCATCTTTTTCCAGAGCAGCCTGTATTGCGCCTGAGGTTACCTGTGGGTTTTTCTTTGTATCCCGAACAGTTCCTGAGGCAGTTGTGGCTGAAATCTTTCTTGATCTACCTGACCTTTAGTATCAAGAGATCCCCAAATTTTCCACTTCTTATTAAGTGATTGAACAGTACTGACTGGCATATTCAAGGCTTTGGATATCTTTTTATATCCTTTTCCATCTTTGTAAAGTTTCATCACCTTGTTACGCAGGTCTTTTGACTGTTCTTTTCTACCTTTTCGTGGCTCAGTGTCTAGCCTTCTTAATGCATCCATGTGAGAGCTAAAAAACTAATTGACTATTTAAACACAGACAATAATTCTGATTTAAAAAGCCACAAATGTGGGAAATTAACCTTTAACCACTTGCCGACCACTGCACACAGATATACGTCGGAAGAATGGCACAGGCAGGCAAATGGGCATACAGGTATGTCCCTTTAAATTTGACATCTTTAAAGTGCACGTGCCCGCAGGTCCCGGGAACTTGATGCTCGCTGGCGGCCTGCGATTGCGGTGTGGAGAGGTAGAATGGGGAGATGCCTATGTAAACAAGGCATTTCCCCGTTTTGCCTTGTGACAAGACAGAGATCGTTTCATCTGGAGGAGTGATCTCTGTCATGTCCTAGGTAGCCACCCCCCCACAGTTAGAATCACTCCCTAGGACACACTTAACCCCTTGATCGCCCCCTAGTGTTCAACCCCTTACCTGCCAGTGTCATTTACACAGTAATCAGTGCATTTTTATAGCACTGATCTCTGTATACATGACAATAGTCCCAAAATAGTGTCAAAAGTGTCCGATGTGTCCGCCATAATGTCGCATTCACAATAAAAATCGTAGATCACCTCATTACTACTAAAAAAAAAAAAAAAAGTATAATAAAAATGCTATAAAACTATCCCCTATTTTGTAGACACTATAACTTTTGCGCAAACCAATCAATATATGCTTATTGCTTATTGCGATTTTTTTTTACCAAAAATATATAGAAGAATACATATCGGCCTAAACTGAGATAAAAATTATTTTTTTTTATATATTTTTTGGGGGATATTTATTATAGCAAAAAGTAAAAAATATTTCTTTATTTTCCAAATTGTCGCTCTTTTTTTGTTTATAGCGCAAAAAATAAAAACCGCAGAAAGCTCTATTTGTGGGAAAAAAGGACGTAAATTTTGTTTGGGTACAATGTTGCAGGACTGTGCAATCGTCAGTTAAAGTCATGCAGTGCTGAAATCGCGAAAAGTGCTCTGGTCAGGAAGGGGGGAAAATCTTCTGGGGCTGAATTGGTTAATTGCCATTTTAACCTGTGTGTGCCACCTTCGGTGTCTGTACCAAGGCTAAACATTCCAGGGTATGTAAACTTTTTATCAGGGCCATTTGGGTGATTTCTGTTATCATTATGATTTAAAAAGGATCCATAAAACTATGTGATAATAAATAGCTTCATGTGATTGCTATCATTAACCACTTCAATACAGAGCACTTATACACCTTCCTGCCCAGGACAATTTTGAACTTTCTGCGCTGTCACATTTGAATGACAATTGCGCGGTCATACAACACTGTACCCAAACTAAATTTTTATCATTTTGTTTCCATAAATAGAGCTTTCTTTTGGTGGTATTTGATCACCCCTGCGGTTTTAATTTTTTGCTAAACAAATAAAAAAAAGACCGAAAATTTTGAAAAAAAAATTAAGTTTTGCTTTTGTTTCTGTTATAAAATTTTGTAAATAAGTTTTCTCTTTCACTGATGGGCACTGATAAGGCGGCACTGATGGGCACTGATAAGGCGGCACTGACGGGCACTGATAAGGCGGTACCGAGGAGGTGGCACCAATGAGCAGGCACTGACGGGCACTGACGATGGGCACTGATATGTGGCACTGATGGGTGCCATTGATATGCAGCACTGATGGGCATTGATAGGCGGCACTGGTGGGCACTCATGGGTGGCACAGGTGGGCACCGATGGGCACTGAAAGGCTGAAAAGATGGGTACTTATGGGTGGCACTGATAGGCGGCACTGCTGGGCACTGATAGGCGGCACTGCTGGGCACTGATGGGCATTGATACGTGGCACTGATGGGCACTGATACACGGCACTGATGGGCATCCCTGATGGCACTGGCAGTGGTAGGCATTGTCAGTGGGCATTGATTGGCAGCTGCCTGGGCACAGAGGTGCATTTCCCTGGGGGTCTAGGGGGGCATACCTGGTGGTCCAGTGTGGATGGCCATCCTGGTGGTCCTAGGCGGCATCCTGGTGGTCCTGGGTGGGATCCGAGGGGGGACTGCGCTGATAAACAATCAGCACAGACCCCCCCTGTCAGGAGAGCCGCCGATCGGCTCTCCTCTACTCGCGTCTGTCAGACGCGAGTGAGGAAAAGCCAATCACCGGCTTTTCCTATTTACATCGTGATTAGCCGTGATTGGACATGGCTGATCACATGGTAAAGGGTCTCCGTCAGAGACTCTTTACCTAGATCGGTGTTGCGAGGTGTCAGACTGACACACCGCAACAACAATCGCAGCGATGCGTGCCCCCGGGGGCACGCATCGGCTCAATATCCTGATCATGTCATATGACGTTCGGTCAGGATTTTGAAACCATTTTGCCACCATCATTCTGCTATATGGCGGGCGGCAAGTGGTTAAATAAAAGACAGTTTTTTGGCATGATCAGTCATCTTTTCAATATTAAAGCCAAAATGGCACAATTTCTATTATGCAAACTTTTGAGCACAACTGTAAATATACCCCTTAGGGAAATACTGTCAGGAACATCATGGTGGATGGTGGGCTCATGCGTATATGCATAAACATGCATATGTTTGCAGGCATAGGAGCCTAACTAAACAGGACTCATAAGTGCAAAGGAATGTGCACACCACAGCGTGCGAGTGAATGCACAAGCATGTCCACCACATGTCCTGGCATCTAGAGGGCTCTTCAAACTCAAGCTTTGCATGGGATCATTGCTTAATTGTTTTTCAGTCTAAAGCTGGGTACATACTGTGAGCTTTTTTGTTCACCCAGCGGGATGAACAAAAAAAAAACCTCACCGATTCCTGCATCAACACAAGCAAGGTGGATGCAGGAATCTATATATCTATATCTTTTACTGTATTCTGAGGACTCCCCCTCTCCCTTTCATGATACACTGATCAGCAATGCAGCCATGGGCTACAGCAGTGGTTCTCAACCCTGTCCTCAAGTACCCCGAACAGGCCATGTTTGCAGGTTTTCTTTTATCTTACACAGGTGCTTTAAATTAGAGTCAATGGCTTGGTATTTTGGACAGCTATTTTATCCAAGAGAAATTCCCAAAACATGGCCTGTTGGGGGTACTTGAGCACAGGGTTGAGAACCACTGGGCTACAGCACCTGATCGAATGCAGGTTTTCCAGCAGGACCATTTGTCAGAAGCTGAACAAACAACCGGATACTGTCGAACATGGAGGGCCATACACATGTAGCGGTACCTAAGTAGGGGCTGCTGGTGATTGTGGTCCATCTCTCACCCTGCACAGCCAGACACATGAATTTACAGACACACTTCAGTCAAGAAACAGTCCTTGTACTTTGTTTTGTTTTGTTTTATTAGGGGAATAGAACCTAGATGGGGATAGGGTGCATATGGGATGCCCACTTGATTGAAGATAGGAAATTTAGGGACTGAACTATATATACAACCTCTTCTCTTCTCCTCCAGCAAATACACTTGCTTGCAGACTATTACTCCTGAGAGCAATTAGCACTTTGGTTGGGGCCTGACACGGGCTCAGCCAGGCCCAAAGCAAATGCCCTTTGCAGGCAGGAACCACAGGCCCCTATGGTGTAGCTAAATGGTAGTAGTTCTTAGTGCTAGCTGTCTCACATGTGACTACTGCTCCCAGTGCCACCTCTTCAGGCCTCGCCAGTCCTCCTGGCTGCTGGCTGCAGCTGCCTCTTTCCACTGCCCGTGCCACCACAGTCCTCCTTACTGGCTCTGCACCCATCCCAGACTGCTCCATCCCAGTCCTCTCAGGTGTGCCTCCCAGTCCTCCTGACTGCGTGTCACCCACAAGCCCTCTTGGCTGCTCCTTGTTCCTCCTGGAGACTTGCCTGGCAGTGTTCTCCCGCTGTCATCTTTGCTCTCGTGCCTCCTGTCCAGGACACCTCCGTGGTTTTAGGAAGGTCCCTTCCGCACCCAGGCCCAGACCCAAGATCACCCCCCCCCCTTTCCCCAGACTGGGGAGCTTCCTCAAAGGCCACGACAGCCTAACACTCCATCTCCAGCTTCCACCCGAACAACTCCTCCCCAGCTGGGCAGGCCCTGAGTATTTGAGGGGGCCTGCCCCCTGCCATCCCAATTTGAGGATTGGTCAGAACCCTCAGAATGTTCCAAGGAACTCCGCCTCCCCTCCCATTCTTCTAGAAGGTACCAGAATGTTCAGGAAGTAGGGAGGAGGTCTCAGTGATGCTGCCTGTGAGTCATCCAGCTCTCCCAGGATTTCTGCCCAACCCAGGACAAAAACAGACAGCCAAGCCTGTATAAATTTACCTGTACTAGAAAAAAAAATATTTACACTTATAGCACTAAGATCAGATCAAAAATCCAGTTAAAGTATAACTAAAGGCAAAACTTTTTTTACATTTTGGATAGAGTGGAGAGGGATTAGAACACCTGTCAGTAGGTCCCTGATGTACAGAGTTGACTCCATGGATGATCGACGGAGGATCCCCGGATGAATCCCCCCTTTCTTATTTTCTTTTCTCTAACTTTCCTCTCATTCTTTTGTTTATTGCCATCCTTGGCACCAAGTCTCTACAGCCTTCTTGTTTCCTTTCCTATTTAGTTAATCCTGCGCATATTTGTGGGAATGAGATTTCCCATAATGGACAGTTATGATGTCTGATAGTGTCAGAGGCTTTATTACCACATAGACCAATTTACAGTGGTTATGCTTTAGTAATTGTAGCACTGCTCCGGCAGGAATTGTTGGACTACTTGTACCCGGCTTCCCGCTGATTATTCTGCAGCCATTTACACAGTATTATTACACAGCCAGGTGCACACACTCTTCCGCTCGTTGTCTTTAATGACTAGACTAGGAGTTTTTTTTTAATGTTTTATTTGGAGAACTTGGATAGGAGTAGGGAATTAGTAGGATACTACAAATTAACTATTCACAGGTGAGGACAACTCTATCTCTGTAGAACTGTGGAAGCAGATTATCTGCTGAACCATACAGCGTCTGTATGGAAGAATAAGTCCCCCTGTAGTAGACTAGACTCTGTGGACTTTGTCATTAAACTTAAGTCAGTGTCTAGCCAGTGTGTCCTTTAGCTCACACACCCAGTATGCTGACTTCTAGAACCAGAGGGGGAATTGCAGCAACACACACTTAGTCTCAAGGATCCCTTCAGGGTCTGTACTCACAAAATGTCCAGGGACAGCTGGTAGCCTCCTTCCAACTTCCAAGCGACACCCTGTACCAGTGACATAAGTACAGATCCATAGACTTCCTCCCTCCTGAAGCTTTCAGGCTTCAGGCCCTCAGGTCTGGCACCTGAGGCCGCATGATGGCCTTTGCTGGGGAGAGGCAGCCGCCTGCTCCTCACCTAAACCACTCTCCTTAGAGGTGGGCTAGAAGTGGAACTGGAACCCCGAGCCCATGTGCTCCTCAGACTTAAATACAGGCCCCCAGCATTCCTTGGGGCACATCCCCTTCTAATTGGCCAGGGCTGTATCTGCATCCATGCTCTCACATGCTAGGTTTCCTCCCACTGTCCAATATGCCTTCTTGCTATTGGATCAGTGTGAAACATGAAGACAGCATAAGCCGCACCCAGAGCACACTAATCCTCACTAATCAATCACTGCTCTCTGTTAGGCAAACAGCACTTAAATTTGCTGTTAAGCAGAAAAAGCCAAAAACGATATACACTCTCTTGCACCTACCTAAGAGGGTGCTACATAATGTTTTGATCCCATGGTCCTTATGTTGTGTATAAATATAATTTGCTAGGTGGTCAGTTAGATGGCTGCCTCTTGAAATTCATGATGTCTTTGTACTTTATATGCAGTTTATAGTCAGTTGTTGTCCTTCATTTCTCTACAAATTTTTGTATCTCCATGGGGCCTCATGGAAGACATAACCGGACTGTTATGGTCTTTTTCCATTCCTTCTCCCCCTCATATTTGTATGCCACTTTTGTTACATGTAAGGAGTACGCGAGGATTGTTCGCTGCTCTGCTAAGTGATCTTTTCTCTTTTCAAAATAACTAATAAAAAAAATTGAAATAGAACACCTGTCCGTTTTTATTGCTGTCTAGGGAGAATTTCCCTCTCTATTTGTCCTGTTTACCATTTTTCATGGAAAGTAAAAGTAAAAGAAAATCCCAAATTTTGGGTTGTCCCTAGAATATTAATAGAGGGGAGATCTAATTGGGACACTGTTCTGGTGACCTGAGAAATTTACAGGGATTTCCTCTCACTTTCTGTTTGGCTATGGGACAGGAAGCGAAGGGTAATCTCAGAAATGGGACACAGATGGTGAAAAAAAAAATTTGACAGGGGTTATAACCCTCCCTTGCTCTATCCAAAATAAAAAAAAAATTACTAGTTGTGTGAAAAAGTATTTGCCCCTTTCTGATTTTTAATTTTTTTGCATATTTGTCACACTTAAATGACTTAGATCATCAAACAAATTTTATTATTATACAAAGATAACCTGAGTAAATACAAAATGCAGTTTTTAAATGATGGTTTCACTTATTAAGGCAAAAAAACTGTCCAAACCTGCCTGGCTTTATGTGAAAAAGTAATCGTCCCCTAAATTTAACTGCATAACCAAAGTGCACTTGAGCTTAAGGGTCACGAACTGATGGCCGGACATTCTCCTTTAGGATTTTCGGGTAGAGCTCAGAATTCCTGGTTCCATCAATTATGGTAAGTCGTCCAAGTCCTGAAGCTGCAAACCCCAGACCATCAAGCTACCACCACCATGTCTGACTGTTGGTATGATGTTCTTGTTATGAAATGCTGTATTCGTTTTATGCCAGATGTAACGGGACGGGCGGCGGTTCTAATATCCTGAGTGGGCATCATATGACGTCCAGCAGGATAACATACCGGCATGGTGGACGCAGCATGGCGATTGCTAGCGCGGTGTGTCAGTCTGACACACCACATCTCTGATCATGGTAAGGAGCCTCTGACAGAGGCTTCTTACCACGTGATCGCTGACCAATCACAGCTGATCATTGCGTGAACCAGGAAGTTCCGGTAAATGGCATTCCTCGGTTCGCGCTGACAGGGAGAGTCAATCGGCGGCTCTCCCTGTCAGAGGGGGGGTTTGTGCTGATAATCAGCACAGGCCCAATCAGATGTGCCCATTAGCTGCCAATCAGTGCCCAACAGCTGCCAGCAGTGCCCCATCAATAAAATCTGTCAGTGCCCACCACAGTGCCAATCAGTGCCCATCACAGTACCAATCAGTGCCCAGCAGTAACACCTGTCAGTACCTCATCATCAGTGCTATCCATCAGTGCCATCTATTGATGTCCATCAGTGCCATCTGTCAGTGCCAATCAGTGGCACCTATCAGTGTCAATCAGACCTATCAGTGCCCATCAGTGCCGCCGGTCAGTGCCCATCAGTGCTGCCTGTCACTGCCCATCAGTGCCACCTATCAGTGCCCATCAGTGCTGCATCAATACCTCCTCTTTAGTGCCCATTAGTTCCACCTTCTCAGTGCCATCTCAGCAGTGCCGCCTAATCAGTGCCCATCAGTGCTGTCTCATCAGTGCCCGTCAGTGAAGGAGAAAACAAAATTTTATGACAGAAACAGATACAGACAAGTAAAACTTTTTTTCCCCAAAAATGTCAGTCTTTTTTAGTTTGTTTAGCAAAAAATAAAAACCCCAGAGGTAATAAAATACCACCAAAAGAAAGCTCTATTTGTGGGAGGAAAATTATAAAAATTTAGTTTGGGTACAGTGTTGCATGACCGCGCAATTATCATTAAAAGTGTGACATCGCTGAAAATTGTCCTGGGCAGGAATGGGCGAAAGTGCCTGGTATTGAAGTGGTTAATAAATTAAATAATAATTTAAAAACTACATCTTGGATTAACTCGGGTTATCTTTGTGTAATATTACAATTTGTTTGATGATCTGAATCATTTAAGTGTGAGAAATATGCAAAAAAAAAAAAAAACAAAAAAAAAACAGGAAGGGGCAAATACCTTTTCACACAACTGTGTATCCAAGGCAAGTATAAACACTGTGGAAAGAGACACCAGTAATATGCATGAAGAAAAAAGATGTTTCCATCAGTATAGGAAGGGGCTCTTTAAAATAACAGTAGTTATGCTGCGGAATGCCTTACTAATAGCAGAATCAATAATGGAGTTTAAAAAAAGGCTACATTATATACTTGGAAGTGATTAAACTGAGTTATAATTACTAAACATTACAAGAAAAATATTTGGATCCAGGTATTTGAGCTGACTGACCCTGGGGGGTTTACAAAAATGCTTTTTTTTCCATCAACTGTGGCAAAATTGGCAACAGTTGCCTTCCTCTGGACCAAAGCTGCAGGAGGTGAGTTGAACTTGGTGAACATCTGCTTTTTTTCAGCCTTATTAACTATGTAACTTGTTATGCTATCTTGAAAAGATTTACTATGGGTCCAATTAAGTTTGAAATGGGACCTTTTTTTTTTAGCTAAGGCAACTGTCAGCAAATTCAAAATCAGCTTGCCAGTAAAAGTGTTCCCTTTTTAAAAAAAACAAAAAAACAATTTAAATTCCTACATCTCGTTCTGTCCATGTCCCTGAACTCACTCCATTTACAAGAAATCCCCAGCTGACATTTCTTCATAAATCAAATGTTGATCTCCTGGAACCACTAAGTGCTGTGGTGGACCTGGAGATTGAAACTCCTGGAAATGTAGGTTTCTCCAAAAATTCAAATTTCAGCTAGGTATATCCTATCAGTTGAGCAGAGATTTACTCCTTTTTTACTCCCTTTTTACAGGCAAGTTGAGTTTGGTGAAAGAGTCGCTTCAGCTTCTGGTAGCAACCATGATGTTCTAACAGCGCATATTCCTTTAGAACAGAGATATGGCTTCATAGCACAGACAATAGCACAGGAATATGGGAAAGATGCACAGGTATATATGGCTACAGACATCAGGCTGCGCTGGGTGTTTATGGTTTGGTAACATTCATGTCTGTAGCCCACCTGTGTCCCACCTGATCGTGTAAGGCATCTCCCTGTCCGAGCCTTCTCAGAGGAAATCAACTGTGTGGGCTGGATTTTGCTGATCAATTGATATTTTTTTGCACTTAGCCATATCTCCCTATTGTTCCTCATTTAGAAGGACTGTCACTCTTTTGGGACCAAGCCCCTCAGTCCCTCTTTTCCCTTTAGTAATCCCTCTTTTTTGTTCTGATGTATAGACCTTTATTAACTATGTACTACCAAAAGTATTAGGGCTCATTCAGACAGGAGGCTAGAGATGTCTAAACTGCAGAGTTCAGTTGTGGCTAAACTCTACATATGGACGCAGCAGCATTTTGTGCTATTGGCGCATACAAACTGTGCGATTAGCTGCGTCCAGTTTGTGTGTGGCCAGAACTGCTGACCTTGGACATAAACTGTCTGTATCTAGGTCACGTGATATCTAGGGAGTAGTACATGTGAACAGCACCGGCCATTGATTTGTACAGGGTACAAATGTGGTAGCGGCTGTTTGCACACATGGCATGTGCATGAAAGTCATTTCTTACAGACTTTTGCGGGTGGAAGCCCATCTGAATAAGCCATACTGTACTAAATCCTTCAGCCAACCTCGAAATTATTGCATTTGTTATAAACAAGACAGTATAAGGGAAAAGTAGTGGTGAAAAAAGTACCTGTCATTTTATATTCTTCATGGTCCATGTAATTGGGGACAGGTAGTGCTCTGGACTTTGCCTACATACTTCATACTGAATGGCACATGTGTCAAACACAGGGCCCACAGGCTGAACCTGGCCCGCCATGCCATTTAATGTGGCCCTCACACCCAAGGCTTTTTTTCAGCTGTTCCTACTGTCACTTTTGTAAATACAGAAGCCTTCTGTTTTTAGAATGACAGCTTTCCTCTCTGCGGTTCTTACAGATCCCTGCCTTCCATGCGCTCACATTGGTGATAAGGAAGAAGCAAGTGCAGTGTGGGATGGGGGTCATCACATGGTAAGCTGCACTCTGTAAGTAGCACACCCCTGAACTCTGCACTCTGTGCATAGGGCACCCCTGAAACTGCACTCTGTAAATAGCTCATCCCTGAACTCTGCACATAACGCACTCGTGGTATTTATTGCCCCTTAAAGATCCTCCCACTGTGCAATTTGGCCACACCCACCATTTGATGCGGTTCATCAAGGGTGCGTGGTTGAGTTCCTGCACCTATTCTCTGAGAAAAAAAACCTGGATAAATTTATATAGTTTTACAGATACAGCCCGACCTTTGAGGGCAACCATAATGCTGTGGCCCGCAATGAAATTGAGTTGGAAACCCCTTCTGTATGGTATCCCTCTTTCATATCTCTGATTGGATGTATGCCTAGTGTTTTCAATGGTGAGCTCTCATTATTGCAATCATTTATATTATAGTGCTAGTATCTTCTGTAGCTCTGTAAAAATTAGACACAACAATAATGAAAATGTGCTCAAGTACGTGTAGATTAGAGCTAAGAACCTTACCCAAATCCAACTGTTTCCTCCCCACAAAGTCTGTGAAATAATACTTTATGCGGGCCATTTCATTGCTATCAATAACATTTCTGACTGAGCATGGCCAGCAAAAAGGTCATCGGAAAAAAACAACGTCCTGCAAATTGAAATAAAACTACCGGGCCTATGGAGACACCGCAGTGAATACCAAAACCCCTGGCTATACAGCAGTGTTGTTCTATATTCTTTTCTGATATAAAAGGACAGACGGAGATCAAACAGTCTATCAGCAGATAGTGAAAGCAAGAGTCAACACAGATAAACAGGTTCTCTTGGCTGCCCTGCTAATTACCTTGGGTATTGTCTGTGTTCAGTAGAGGCCTCTATAGTATGTAAATGAGCCAACCTCACCCATGGCTCCACACACCTCATAATCCATCAAACAGTCTGCCAGCACAAAATATTTGACTTTAGATGCTGCTGATAGGAGCAGTAGGGCAGAAATGATAGTAATCAGTGTAAACACCACAGCAGACCAAGGACGATGTTATTACTGGTGTTATTATTGGGGGTGAGACGGCGGTTATGTAAGGATGGCAGTACTCCTGACACTGCGAGGTAGAGGCACCATTCGTCCATTGGGAGATGACCATGGCCCCAGGTGCAGGGCTAAACATAAACCCTGAGCTCAGCCCAAGGTGCATGTTTATGAATGCATCAAACAGCTACATTATCACATGCAATAGCACAGTTCTGTTGCAGCTCTGCAAGCACTATTGATTGTAAATGTTTCCTCAGCCAGGATAACACAAGGCCAGGGATCTTATTCCATAGGGTTTAGATACATAATAACATTTAGCATCCCGTTCACAATTCTGCAGGAAAATATTTAATTGCACAACAGCGGGACAAACTTATTATTCAGCCTTAGCAGTATGTTTGGCAATGAAGCCTCATTCAGAGTAATTCTAGAACAATCAGTTTGGAGTAAACAAAAATTGGGGGGGGGGGGGGGGGGGGGGTATACAAACAACCAACCTTTCCACAAACCTGCTAACTACACCTCACCCTCTTGTCCACCCTTTCATTTTACCTTTTTTAGTCTTAACTAGATAAAGCACAACTTAACCTCTTCAAGCCACCTCTCAATGGCCCTTTAAATAAGATCACCAGATTTCAAAATTATTTTTTTTTTAGTGGCAAATGCTAAACTATTTCATAAGCATATTTCCCTCAAATTATATATGCAGTGTATATGGTATGTGTTTATGGAATGATTGCATGATACAGGGGGTCCCTGAGTTACGAACTCGTTAGGGACTGGCCGCCTGTACGGAAGTCGGAAATGTTCGTAATTTGGCGCGCATTGCGCAGACCGGCAAATACGGAGATTTCCGGACATTTCCGATGTTCCGTCTATTGCCGTTCTGCGCATGCGCGGCAAATTACGGACATTTCCGTCATTTTCCGAAGCTCCGTATGGCCGTGCATGCGCAGAACGCCCGAAAGATGCCGAAAATGACCGAAAAACGGCGGAGGGTCCCCGCAGCACCCCGTTCGTAAGTAGGGGTTGTTCGTAGGTCGGGTGTTCGTAAGTCGGGGGCCCCCTGTATATACATTATTTCTCACATGTCATCCATGAGAAAAAAAAATACTTCAATTTTTTAGGGATATGACTACCAAATGTTAAGAAGATAAGAGGAAAAAACTTTTCAGTGCATATTTAGTATTTTATTCTTACCAAAGAATCTTGGTTCAACAATAACAATATAAATTAACAATTTAGAACAGTAAAAGATTGCATGGTAACAACGCGTAGGATACCTTCGACCACAAATATTAATAGCTAGCTGTTATAAGATTACAAATGTTAAAGGAACAGTTGGGTACCGTAACGACTTCATCTAAATGAAGTTTTTATGGTGTCAGGAGGTCTCTGAGCGATGTCTTTCCTTATGGGATTAAACCGTTCTCAAACGGTTTAACCCCAAAGTCTGTGTTCCAGCGTCGATCTCCCAGCGATTGGCTGAAAGCAGTTAGCTGACTCCCATTCATAAGACTTGCCTGAAAAAGGTATCTTTTTCAAGCCAGTTTTTTGAATAGGAGTCACTAAATGGCTTAGAACCTCAGCTAACTGCTCTCAGCCAATCAGAGGCGCCGCTGTTCGGCCCTGCAGGAGCCTTCCAATTTGGAGAGATTTCTAAACCAGAAGAGTCAGGATGCTGGAACACAGAATTTGGGGTTAAACTAATCGAGAATGGTGAACCAATGCCAGGGATGTCCTGGCACCATAACAACTTAATTTAAATTAAGTTGTTTTGGTGCCTGGAGTGTTCCTTTAATATTCCAAGCACATGCCTTTTTTATGGGACAAGTTAAAGCTAAAAGCTGAAGATCTATTTGTGTCATAGGATTAATACATATAGAACTTAGAGTGGAGCAGTGTGGTTATACACAATGGATCGTATGCATAAAGAGCAGTTCTGCGGGAAAGTGTTTTGCACCAGAAGTTCTCTTAATACATATCTCCAATTGGCCAAATTTATCAAACTAAAACTGGAGCAATGTGGAGGCAAAGTGCTAAATTTGGAGCTATCGTTTTAGAAACCAATGTAATGTTTCCGCTAATTGCTTTAAACTCAGCACTTTGCTAGATGTAAGCAAATTGAGTAACTTAATATAATAAATATATCTCTGCCATTTAAGAAACTAATTATACAGAGTAATTTGTAATCTTTTACATTAAGTTAAAGTTATTCAGTTGCTACTGCATTAGCCATAACTGCAGACTACTAATCTCTGTAATCGGGACGGGACGGTGGTTGACACACACTTGACAGGCAGCTTCATCCCTTTCACTCTCTCACTTACAACTTTCCCGCTACTACTGAGCATCATCATGCAGAAACGTAGCGTGCATCAAGGTCAGGAGTCAGGGAGACCAGAATTCATCTGTCCTCCTTTAAAGTTATATCTGGCCTGCACCCTGCCTCAAAAGACCCTGCACTGCAAGCAAGCCTCCAATCCCTGTGACAGTGGGCGCCACTTCGGTCAGGCTGAAAAGGGAGGTATGGAGGGATGGTGCAACAAAATTCAAATACAATCCGGGGACAAAACTGGGGACAGACTTGGTCCGGGGACAGTGTTCTCAGCATCGTCTGCTCACCCTACCTTTAAATGTTGATTGGCTCTCATAGTGGTCACATGATCAGGAGCCCTATCAGAAGCTGCAACTGAGTACTTTCGGTTTTAATTACATTAACATGGTAACGAGTATGCCATGGTTCACACTATGAATCGCCTATGAATCGCACCGCATTCCTGTGCCATTCACATACAATTCAGTGCAGTGCAATTTGAGCCCATTTGCATCGTATCGTGCCAAAGTCATGTATGCACTAATTTTAGAAACACACTGCAACCAGATTGCATGGTTGTTCTGTACCATGCAGTCCAGTGCAGGCAAATACACTGCGTTTGTGACCTGTGTTTGGGGTGTTGTTAACATTGCACTGACACCACCAGCATCAGATCACAAGGGCAGTGTGATTTGAACGTGGTGCAGGAAATGTGCACAGATCGCAGGTTTCCTGTACCACGTTCTAGTGTAAACCAGGGCTAAATTACATTTTAGTTATCAAATTTAGATTTACTTTGATGTAAAACAAAAAATGTATTAATTGGGTCATTGATGATCTCTATTTTACCTGTAACTCTTTGAAATACAGAAATTAGAAAACCCTATAGACTGATCACATTGCTTGTTGTATTATTGGACAAGTCAATTTTTGCACTGATGTTTATAAACCAGTTCCTTCTGTTTTTACCTCTACATCAGGGGTTAATTTACCTATTTAATACACCTATTAAGAAGCGTGTCGGCCCATTACCGCTGGCTAACGATCAATAAGTAATTTAATAAACAATCAATGGAGTGGAAGGAGATTAGCGTGGCTGTTTTATGGCGACGTCAGTATGTACCAATAATTAATCGAGAGCCGCGAGTGTTTTTATTGCAAACCTGGAATGAAACGAGTGGAAGCGGGCACCTCATCATGGAATTGAATGCTTAAGGGCAGCTGAACGTGCCAGGTTAGTCGGTGGCATGGCCAGGATATGAATACAGAAAACAGGCAGGTGTGTCATGCAGGTGAGATGCCTGCAGTGTTATTTGGTGCTGACACAACCACTATTAAAGAGATCTGCCCTCCTTCTCCCATCCCAGGGGCCTTAGAGCATTTTCTGGTATGCTCTTTTAGCAATGGGCCTTTGATTTTCCATGGTGAGAGGCAATGCACAATGCACCACAGAATATGTGGAACATTTTAAAAAATATCTAGAGATAGGGCCACAGAAAATGCTTCTAAAGGCTCATTTACACTTGTTGGGGACGCTAAAAACATGCCGTTTAGTCATGTTTCTAGAGGCACCCTGTCCCCCCCCCCCCCCCTATTCCTAAAACTGCATTGGATGGGGGTGTTTACATACCGTGGTCGCAATGCTTTGCTTCATGTCTGCGACAAAATGAGCAGGCAGTACCACCAACGAAGATGATCGATTCAAGTTCATGGAGACACAGCACATTGGTGTGGCATTTTTAAAAAGGTGGTGAGGAGGAAGCATTAACGCCTGTCAAATGCCTCAGAAAAGCAATTAGAATGAGGATCACTTTTCAGAGACACGGCCGTTTAGACGCAAGTCTTAACTTAGCCTAAATGTTGTTGGCAACACATCTTTTGCTTGGTAGCAGAAGGCTGCTAATGCAAACATAATTGAATGTAATATAAGAGTTTTAATGAATCACTTCACAGAAAAGTGCTATTTTGTTATAAGTGTTGCCCAGTGGCTGAGTCAGCCTCTGGCTTCTTATGTGCCTTGGATACTCTCCAACAATGAGATCTCCCTGGCATAATTTCGGTTCTGTTTTTATCCACGTGGAAGTGTTGTGTTTGTTCTAGCTCCTCCTGTTAAATTTCCTGTCTTATAAAATGAATAAGTAATACAGCAGGGATGGTTGAAGCTCTTGATAATGGGCACAGTAGGTGTGTAAACCTGGGAACCATGCACAGGGATCTCACTAACAGAAAATGTCAGGTGGTTTAACCTGTACCCAACCACTCAAGGTATATATGCAGTGGCAGAAAAAGTGAGCTGCAATGCCCAACTGCCACACATATGCGTCCACTGAGGTTATGCGTCCACAGAGGCTAAGATGGCAGCTTCCTTGGCAGATAACGTTAGGAGGGTTTAGTTCTGCTTTAAATGGCTGCCGGAAGACGGCATGATGGGTTATCTTTCTGGCATCTCAATATAAGCTGTGGGTGGACCCACCCTTTAATGGCCAGTGGCAGGTCCTGAACCCAGATAACAATACATGGTGCCCCGGACTCACCCTACCAGCTACTAAAACAACTATTTTGCCCTGCACACCTCAGTGCACATATTACAGCCTACACTCCTACCCTCAAAAAAAATCTAGTTACAACTGTTCTCCACACATGGCTGATGTGTAAGGTAAAGTCTACAGGCTTGGAAAGATCAATTTGTAAATGGATAGAAAACTGGCTAAAAGACAGCATTCGGAAAGTAGTGGTAAATGATTCTTACTCTGAATGGTCTAAGGTTATCAGTGGTGTTCCCCAAGGTTCAGTGTTGGGACCCTTACTTTTTAATACCTTTATAAATGATATAGGATCTGGAATTAAAAGTAAAATTTCTGTCTTTGCAGATGACACCAAGCTATGCAGTGGAATAACGTCCTTACAGGATGTCTGCAAATTACAAGCCGACCTCAATGCACTGTCTAATTGGGCAACTAATTGGCAAATATTGTTGATAAATGTAAAGTTATGCACTTGGGGGGCTAAGAATATGCATGCATCATACATACTAGGGG
Organism: Lithobates sylvaticus; assembly: GCA_028564925.1. Lineage (NCBI taxonomy): Eukaryota > Metazoa > Chordata > Amphibia > Anura > Ranidae > Lithobates > Lithobates sylvaticus. The sequence continues at coordinate 90,050,591 of CM053033.1, forward strand.
GAGTACAACTGGGGGAATCAATCGCGGAGAAGGATCTGGGGGTTTTGGTAAATCATAAGCTCAAAAATAACATGCAATGCCAAGCTGCGGTTTCCAAAGCGAGCAAAGTCCTTTCTTGTATTAAGAGAGATATGGACTCCAGAGAGAGAGATATCATTCTGCCCCTGTTCAAATCATTAGTAAGACCTCATCTGGAATATGCAGTTCAGTTTTGGCGCCAGTTCTCAAAAAGGATATCGCTGATCTGGAGAAAGTGCAGAGAAGGGCAACAAAACTGATAAAAGGCATGGAGGAGCTCAGCTATGAGGAAAGATTAGAGCAACTGAATCTATTCCCTCTTGAGAAGAGGCGGATATGATCAACATGTACAAATACATAAGCGGTCCATATGGTGAACTTGGTGTTGAGTTATTCACTTTAAGGTCATCACAGAGGACAAGGGGGCACTCTTTATGTCTAGAGGAAAAAAGATTTTGTCTCCAAATACGGAAAGGTTTCTTCACAGTAAGAGCTGTGAAAATGTGGAATAGACTCCCTCCAGAGGTGGTTCTGGCAAGCTCAGTCGATTGCTTTAAAAAACGCCTCGATACTTTCCTAAATATACGTAATATAATTGGGTACTAACATTTAATGGTAAAGTTGATCCAGGGAAAATACGATTGCCTCTCAGGGGATCGGTAAGGAATTTATTCCCCTGCTGTAGCAAATTGGAGCATGCTTTTCTGGGGTTTTTCGCCTTCCTCTGGATCAACTGTGGGTGTAATTGCATATGGGATTGTAATTTTTTTTTATTTTGTATGTATTTTTTCAACACGACTAACTATGTGACTAAGAGACAACTGGCTTTGGAGAATAATTTAAAGCTTTGAACTATTACTTATTTGAAGGGACTGTCCCTAAATTGGAGCCAAGTCCCTCTGTCCCTCTTTCTACTCAATTGTCCTCTCAGGAGTCCTTACAGACTTGTCTAAATGATTGTACTAATAAACTTAAAGTGTTACTAAACCCACCACAGTAAAATCAGTCTGTATATGCAGTAAAGCATGCTTGTTATACTCACTGCGGAACCTAAGGGGTTAATCTTCCACATTGTGTAAAAAGGCGGTTCGATCCTGTCTTCTCTGATTCTTCCCGTCTTCCACAGTCCCCAATCCATCTCCTGATAGTACAGAGCCTTTGGAGTCACTCTGTACATGCTCAGTTTGGTGTGTCTTGCTAGAGAGTTTTTTTTGGGGGTGGGGTGCATGTGATCGGCACAGGGCCAATCAGCAATGTCCAGACAGAGGGTCGGGGGTCATGCAGCCTCATAGGACAGTCAGAGGAGAATGAAAACTCCTCCTACAAGCTTTAACCATTGCTCGGCCAGACACTGATAGAAGTCACAAGACTGCTCTAACTGCTGACGAGAAAGGGTATTTAGCCATTTAAATTTACTAAAATAATTGCATTTCCATGTTCTGTGTACTGTGGGAGACCAGATATAGTGAATGCAGTCCTGGATTTAGTAACACTTTAAGGCAGTGGTTGTTGACTTGCAAGGTAACGGGGGCCTCAAATGCAGCCCCTAATTTCTCCAAGGGGCCTCCATATAATATTTATTACATGTGATGCTGCAGAAAACTGTCACAGACTGAAGACTACTGAGAGGAAATGGTCAGAGATTGTTCTACAGGAATGGTTGGAGAGTGAAGTCATGCTATAGGAGGCAGTCATTCTAGGGAGATGTTGCATAAAACCTCAAGACTTTCCTACTATTAAGGGACCCTTTACAAATCAATGGTCCCTCTATTGATTGCTGGGGCCCAAGGGCTGCACTTCAAACACCAAAAGGCGCATGTGTCCCTTGGGCTGTAGGTTGACCACCAGGGGCCTAAGGTGTATATATTCTACTAACCTTTGATTCCAATCATCAGATTATTGCCTTGGTTATTTTTAAATGCCAGGAGTTTGGAAACATAGCAGCAAAAACCAGTGAGTGGGCTGCATGATCTTGGGTGTGTCTATTGCCTAAATACAATAATAATAAAGATGAGAATCTTTCCTATCTCATAAAGTTGTCAGGTCTGATAATGGATGTCTCCATGTAAGACATCAGGAAGATGGATGGTAGAGTAGAAAAGTACAGCTGTATTTAGGCAGGCAGGTCCTGAGTCAGTATCTAAGGTATGATGACCCGATAGCCTTTTGCAAATTTTAACAAATAGGGCATAACCGGGGGGAGGTGGTTGACTGTGGTAGGGACATTAGACGGTAATGTCCTCTTAGGCACTTAGTCATGGCTGGAATAAGGGCAGCTGATGCCCCAAACATAGCCCAACAATGGTGCCCCCTTGGCCCCACCATTGGTTAACTGACAGGACATTAAATAAGGGCTGAAAGCAAAATAAGCCTTTGGACAATTTTAAAGCTTCTTCATTCTCCTTTCAGGTCAGCCCCATGTCAGACCCGACAACAAGGGCTTATTCACACTAGCAGTTGGATGGAGGTAAGTCCCGCAGGGGCAGAATCTTGGGGTGTACACATGTAATGGCCACAGTGCTTTGCTTCACAGCTGTGGCAAGAAATTATATCCCATCAAGTGGGGCCGCTTTGCAAGTGCAGTGAATGAGGCTGCTCTGCAATTGCCCTGTAATCATGTGCAATGCATGCAGTTTTGACATGCTAGTTTAGGGTTCAAGGGGTTGAAGCAGGCGGTGAGGAGGCAATACAACCTGCAAGAGAAATCCGAATGTGGATCACTTTTCAGAGAGCAAAGCTAGTGTGAACGAGAGCTACTAAACCTGTGCAGCCAGGAGAGAGAGGACTTACGGCTAGGGTTGCCACCCCACCCCTATTAAACTGAATACATCTTAATTACACAGGTTCTGTGGCTAATTAAGGTGATAATTAAACTCACTTGGTGCCTTATTTGCAATAAATTAGTCTCAGAACCTGTGGAATTCATGTGTTCGGGTTTAAAGGATGAGGTGGCAACCCTACTTATGGCACAAGATATAAAAGAAAAACTGAGGCTGTGGCAGTTGGATTTCAATAAGTATGCCACTTGTGGCGGGGAAAGGTGGAATTGGTTAGTTTAGGACAAAGGGGCAAAAAAGATATCTGGACTTTGTTTTAAAGTGTACTTATTCTTTAAGGACAGGACAGGCTAGGGGAAAAACTCTGCGGTGCCCCCTTCTCTTGGTGGTCTTAGCATGTGCTTATTTTCCTAATGGTTAATCCAGCCCTACACTCGGTTTATAAATGACGTGTTGCTGGTCAATCACTGTGAGAGAGGTGCATCTTGGGAGGAGTACTTCGACCACTGGTCCTTACTGAGCTTGGCCTGAAAAGATTGCCATTGTTCCTAGATTCCACAGAAGGGTTTGAAGTTGTTTGTAAAACAATGACTCAGTGGAAATCATTGACAATGTGTTGGGTCCCCTGGATCCGAATGTAATACCAAAACATCCATTCACAGTGCTACTTAAAGGCCTGAATATTATCTATTAAGTGCATCAAAGAGTTACAGCCCTTTTGGCAGCTGGAATCCCTCTCTATCTCTGTTTGTTCTCTGGCAAGGCCCATTCATTCTCCTCCAGACTCCATTAAAATATGAAGGAATCAAAGAGGGAGCGAGAGGAAATTTGTGCCAGACTAGAAACCTCTTTCCTTTTGCAAGATGAGAATCCCAACTGCCCTGCAAGACGGGAATCCTACGGACCTGATGAGACCGGGAAGGAAGTAAGAGGGGAAGATTTCTTAAAAAATTTGAAAATATTCTGTTTCATGAACCCCTGCATGGCCTGATGCTAAAATCCATAGTGCTGCTTGCAACCATTAGGCTATGTTTGAATAACTAACATTTTCCCTGGTGCTTGGTTTATTCCATAGGTCACTATGCAAACTCCCAACTGTCTCTGATTTCAAGGGACTTTCCCTCATTTGGAACAAAGTCCCTCTTTCCTCCTCATTTTGGTCTGATCTCTATAGTTGTATATAAAATGCATTATTTACCTTTCCAAAAGCGTTTCCCAGTGCTAAACCCTTTATCCAATTTCTAAATTGCCACATTTGTAAATTTCAAAAGCCAGTATAAACGAATAATAGTGGTAAAAAGGTACTTTTGTATAAATAAGAGGATAAGGGGGGTGTGACAACAGGGGAGTGCCCTATGCCTACATACTTTTGCTAATGGATGTCCCTCATTCCCATCTCAGAAAGATGGGAGGTATGACACCATGTAAGGTGTAGTATAATAATGTGATGGCTAGTGCTAGTGGATTAGACTTTATCCAGGCTCCTTCTGTAGTGGAACTGCAGAAACGTTTTATTAAAGAATTCAGAAATACATCATACATTTTATTGTAGTCCACACATTAGGACCATCAAAGGTCCCAACATGCAGCAGAACAAGTACAGGAGAACCAGGGGGGCCCTCTTGAATTTAGCACTCACCAAAAGAAAAATGAAACTTTTGTCGTAGGTTTTCTGCGGTAAGATGATATGTGTACTGGTATCAAGCTTTGAGAATGCGACTGGCATATGATGCCTGTCAATCCCAGGCACTGAAGCTCCCACCATTGCCTCTTTGGTGGTAAGTCCTTGGTGCCTTCTGCTTACCATTACTATTTCCTTTTCTTGGGTGGAAACCTCTGTGTTTATTCTCCACCTATGATGTTGGGTTCCTTGATCACAACACCTTTCATGCTCAGCCACTTTGCCAACTGCAGCAGCAAGTACATTACCAACTGACCATGCGTCTCTACATTTAGCATTGACCATGCACAACCCCAATTCCCCAAAAATTGGGACACTGTGTACAATCTACATAAAAACAGAATGCAATGATTTGCAAATCTCATAAACCCATTTTATTCACAATAGAAAATAGAAAACATATCAAATGTTTAAACTGAGAAAATGTATAATTTTAAGAGAAAAAAAAGGTCATTTTGAAATTGATGGCAGCAACACTTCTCAAAAAAGTTGGGACAGGGCCATCTTTACCACGGTGTAGCATTGTCAGGGCTGGGCTCAGCCCTTCCTTCTCAAAGCTGGCCGCTCAGCTGTCGGCTGATTGCCAGCTCCTATCTCTCCACAGTGACTCACCTGTTGTTGATATCCTGCTCGTCAGTCCTGCCTACTTAAGCTGTTCAGTCCAGATGATATCGGCCTTCACCTTGGTCACATCTCTAGAGATGCTCTTCTGTGTTCCTGTTAAAGACTTGCTTGGCTGACATTCCTTCTGGCTCCAGATCCTGCTTGCTGTTCTACTACGCTCATCTCTGGCTCCCTGACGTTTTGGCTTGTCTGACTATCCATTCTGTTTCCTGGACTTTTCTGGCTATGTTTTGACTACATTTACTCTGTTTACCTTATTTTTATTATTATTAAACAAGTGTGATTTAACTGTACTTCTGTCTCAGTCTGATTCATCGTTTCTGACAAGCATCCCCTCTTTTACCAAGACTCTGTAAATGTCTGGGAACTGAGAAGACCAGTTGCTAGAGTTTTGGGAGAGGAATGTTGAATAAAATATGAGTTTAAGAGATTTTAAAATCATTTTATTATGTTTTTGTGAAGATTTTATAACTTTTTTGGAATTGGTTTTGTAGTGTGAGGGCCTATCTGATTGACCAATATTATGTTTTAGGTAGACCCCTGTACAACCTAGTTCTTGGTAAATCCAAAAATAGCCACACATGTCACAATCTGTGCAATTTCTGTAAGATCTTCTTTAGATTTACAAGCAACAATGTTTGCAGTGAGCCTGCAGAAAAAAATCTATTCAAGTTATATCTGGGTTGGCAGGCCTTCACACTACACAGTTATAGAAAGACTGTACAGTCCAAATGTAATGTACTGTATGTGCCCAGCTTTTTTTTACAGAGATAAGGTTAAAGCCGCTTTCATAAAAGGGGTTCCAATCCATATTGCAGAAACTGTTACATCACTTTTGCACGTAAAGTGCACCTGTCATGACAGAATATGGGGGCCACCATTGCTGTCATGTTGGCTCTCTTTCAGATGGAAAACCATCATTATTTCATACTTGTTCTGGGTCAGTGACTTGATGTCACTGATGATTTCAGCATGAGAGCCAGGCAACTGGAATTTTCGGGAGGATATTTAAAAAATGTCAGCCTCCAAGTTTCTTTCAAGCAACGGTTCTTTGAACATACTGTAGTAATAATAACTACTGCAAGTTTCAGCATTATATGAACTCTAGAAGGACAAGGGGCCTCATACAGTTTAAACCTAGTGGACCACAAATCCAACCCAAGGAACACCATTTTGACATGATAGGACAAAGATACGTGAGTAGCCCTAGCTGGTGGTACTACATTTCCCAGCAGGATTTAGAGTTCCCCCACAGCTGGAGATTCGGACTGTCAGCCTCTGTTCTGGAAGATGGTAATCATGGAGCAGATGAGGAAATATTAACAACCAGTAATCAACTCCTAACCAGCTTAGCTAGAGAACAGGTTCCAGCCCGCAGTGCCACAGGCCAAATTCTGTGTATAATATAGACGGTGAGGAATTCACATTAGATCTGCTATGTGATATTTTCTGTCTCATCTGGAGAGGCAGAGCAAAGAACTGTGAAGGTAACCCATAGTAACCAAACAGCATCCTCCTTTGGTTGTTATGGGTTACCACACCTTGCCTGTGATTAATTGCTCCCTTCTTTAATTCATTTCTTGCTTATGCCAAAAATATGTCCTATTTTGCCGTTGAAATGATCAATATTAACACTGCATAACATATTCTAATAACAATCATAAAAAGTGTGCCAGCCAAAAGACTTTCTGTCAACCGATGCCAGCCGAAATTCGGCCCGTGTGCCACTTGAAACTTACTATAAACCTTACAATCTAGTTGTGCAATCTCTTCTAGATCTACCAATAATTGTGTAGTGCAAGGGCTTATCTGATTGAATAAAAATGGATTGCACACAGTAGGGTGGATTTACTAAAGGCAAATAGACTGTGCACTTTCCAAGTGCAGTTGCACTCATATTCCCCATATTACAAAGTTTTGGTAAATCTAAAGTTGATTGTACAGAGATTGTATAGCCAGGTTGTAGTATGTGTAGTGACCTTTAAGCCCCGTACACGCGGGCCGAATATTGGGCGGTATTTGCTGGTTTCTATTGAACTGGTGGATACCACCCAATATTCAATCAGTGTGTACGGCAGCCGGTCCGACAGAAGCCGGCCGAACATCCAGCTTCTGCCGACGGGGTATGACGGAAAAAGGTCTGCCGATTGGCAGAGGTGTGTTCTGGTGGGGTGTGCTTTCACTGTCACCCCACACATATCACATGCCTGACGAAGGTGCCCTGCGGGGCTCCGAAACGTTGCACTATCCTTGTGTTGTGATCATGCAATAAATCACCCGTTTGGATGCTATTTGTGTCGTTCTATGGTGTGCTGGCAAATATCTTCACCTCATCCCCATCAGAACATAATAGCTCAGTGGGGAGATTGGTGTGCTAACATCAGATTGTTAGTACATGATCTCCTCCTGAGCGCTTCCATTTTTTTTTTCATTCAGCCAGCTGCATTCAACGAAAAAAAAAAACTAATTGTGTATACTAGGCTAATCATTCACTATACAATCTGATTGTACAATCTACTATTAACTTTGTAGTGCAGGAAACCGCCTAATTTGATATATTTAATGGATGTCGTCACATGACTTTCTTTTGGCAAATCTAATGTGCATGGCCAGATTTACTTTTTCAGCTAGAGACACACTTTAAATAAAAACAGGAAATGTTTTTCATATTCAAATCATGGGTACGTTGAATACCGGGAGGACTAATTGTGGCAGTATTATCTATGGTAATAAGGTAACCTAGCCCCATCTGCGTTCCTCTGCACAGGTTAAGTGACTGACCCCCCCTTCCCATAAGTGTCAGCCCCAGGTTCATCCACAGATGTAAAGTGTAATCATCTAGGAATTGTCTGCACACATGAATTAGAGGCAGGTATGCAGGATGTTCTATGTACAGTATGATGCTGGTATTTGATGTTTGCACAGCTGTGGGGGAACTTGCAGGCTAATTTAAGCTGCAGATACAAAGACAGGCTAGGGGTCATCCACCGCTGTGTAAACTCCACACAATGCAGGGAAGTGCTGGTATAGAAGGGCATGGTACAAGGTGCAGGCTGTGCTATAAGGTAGAGTGTCACCTGCGAAACAAGATCCCTAGAGTAGGCTGAAAGAACGCCAAGAACACTTTTACTGTTTAAATGGAAAGTGCACTACTTTGGGAGCCCTTATACCGCATACACACGATCGGAAATGCCGCCAGCAAAACTCCCATGAGAGCTTTTTGTCGGAAAATGTGACCGTGTATATGCTCCATCGGCCTTTTGCTGGTGGAATTCCAGCCAGCAAAAGATTGAGAGCAGATTCTCTATTTTTCGGTCGGGAAAAGTTCCTATCCGAAAATGCGATCATCTGTATGCAATTCGGACGCGCAAAAAATCACGCATGCTCGGAAACAATTTGACGCATGCTTGGAAGCATTGAACTTAATTTTCTCAGCTCGTCGTAGTGTTGTACGTCACCGCGTTCTTGACGGTCAAAAGTTCAGAGAACTTTTGTGTGACTGTGTGTATGCAAGACAAGCTTGAGCGGAATTCCATCGGAAAAACCATCCAAGATTTTTCGGACGGAAATTCCGCTTGTGTGTAAGTGGCATTATGCCCCGTACACACGGTCGGAAATTCCGACGGAAAATGATCGGACCATGTTGTCGGAAAATCCGCCCGTGTGTTGGCTGACTTTTTCCGTCGGAATTTCTTCCTGCTCTCAAATTTTCCGACAACAAAATCCGATCTGACTTTTTCCGATCGTGTGTAGAGAATTCCGACGGACAAAGTGCCACGCATGCTCAGATCAAATTACGAGACTAAAGCTATTGGCTACTAGCCTCCACGTAGTTCCGTCGTACGCAACGCATTTCACCACGTTCAGAATGATCGGATTTTCCGACAACTTTGTCCAACCGTGTGTATGCAACACCAGTGTCGGACAAAATCCGTTGGAAAAAATCAGACGGATTTTGTGGTCGGAATTTCCGACCGTGTGTATGGGGGCTTAGAGTTTATATGGCAACCTATGCTGCTGCCAACTACTGTCTAGTGTCTTTATGAACCATTATTACTGTCTCTTTCAGTGTAAAGCTGCCCATACACCAGCAGATTTTTGAATGAAAATTTTAATGAGTACATACCGTGACATGACAAACGTTGTTCCAAAAGTACTTGGAAAGAAAAAAGTTAGCTTTTAACGTTTGATTTTGGAGTGAATGGACTTTACTGAGTGAAAACGAAATTCACTTTTAGAAATTTGATCATTCAAGAAAAAATGTCCTTCTTGATCCTTCAAATATTCTCTGCTGTCAAAAACGAACATTCATTTAACTCCATTAACCACTTCAGACCCTTCACGATCAGGCCCTTTTTTGCGATACGGCACTGTGCCGCTTTAACTGAGAATTGCGCAGTCGTGCGACACTGTATCCAAACAAAATTTACGTCCTTTTTTCCAACAAATAGAGCTTTCTTTTGGTGGTATTTGATCACCTCTGCGTTTTTTTTTTTTTTTGCGCTATAAACAAAAAATAGCGACAATTTAAAAAAATATATATATATTTTTAACTTTTTGCTATAATAAATACTTTAAAAAAATAATAAGAAAAAATGTATTTCTTCCACAGTTTAGGCCAATATGTATTCTTCTACATATTTTTGGTAAAAAAAAAATCTCAGTAAGCGTATATTAATTGGATTGCGTAAAAGTTATCGTGTCTACAAAGGGGATACATTTATGGCATTTTTATTTTTATTTTTTATATTAGTAATGGTGGCGATCTGCAATTTTTATCATGACTGCGACATTGCGGTGGACAGATCAGAAACTTTTGACACTATTTTGGGACCATTAGCATTTATTTATACAGTGATCAGTGCTAAAAAAAATGCACTGATTACTGTGTAAATGTCACTGGCAAAGAAGGGGTTAAACACTAGGGGGCGATCAAGGGGTTAAGTGTGTTCCCTCAGTGTGTTCTAACTGTAGGGGGGATAGGCTCACTAGAACATCACAGAGATCATTCCTCCCAATCACTGGGAGCAGTAGATCCCTGACATGTTGCTAGGCAGAACAGGAAAATGCCTTGTTTACATAGGCATATCCCCGCTCTGCCTATCCATGGCGCGATCGAGTCCGCGGGGACCGGGGGCGCGCTAGCGCGGCATGCGCGTGCCCGCTACCTGCCGATGACGGAGTGACGTACGGGTACGTCGTTTTGCGCACCCATGCCACTTTGCCAACGTATATCAACATGGGCATGTCGGCAAATGGTTAATGATTAGAAAATTAATGAACATTTTGTTCTTAAAACAAAGGTTTTCTATTACAGTTCTCCTAGTGTATGGCCAGTGACTCTGTTTTAGAAAAAAAATGATTCTATTCAAGTCCCTTATATTGCTCTCAGTCTCCCCTAAATCTCACAATTCCTTTTTTTGTTGCTGTGATCCGACTTCCTGTTACTGGGTGGCTACTAGGGTTGCCACCTTTTCTTCAAGCCAAACCCAAACATTTTAGCGGTGCAGGGCAAATTTTTTTTCTCATAGTATACATAACACTATAGTATTATAAAAGACCTAAGGCACCTTTGGGTGGCCCATGGATAGTAATAATTCAGCATGCATAGTGCGCCGCGCAGTGCATGTGACCAAATTGCTCTTACTGAGATCATTGCCCAACCCTCCAGTGATGCGAATCTACCCCCAGACAGTCGTCCACAGCTCTTGAATGGCAACAGATTTTTATGGGACTATCTTGGTTACTTGGGGAGCCACAACCCTGTCTGAATATTGTGTCCGGGTTTCAGGTGGACTGAAACACGGACACATGATTCAAAACCTGGACTGTCCAGGTGAATCCTGGACATGTAGCAACCCTAGTGTGTAGGAACATAGTCACCCTTTCTTGCTTGCTCTAGTCCCAGGATGGACTATGTGACGTGTCATTTGCATAGAGCAGTGCAAACAAATGGGGGGGGGGGGCTGGAGAGGTTCAGGAGCTCACAAAAGATGGTACAAGGAAGCTGAAAAACACAGCAGGGAACAATATAACAAGAAATAGGTTTCAGAGCCATTAAAGTGGTTCTGCACCCATTTCATTTAGTAAATCTCTTTGCCTTCCAAATCAGGCAAAAAGTACTAAATGAAATGTGTTTTTTTTAGTTTTTTTTACTTACCTTGTAATTGATCACTTCCGGTCTTCTGTCTCTTCGGCGGTGGGCGGGGTCTCTGCGTCGATCGTCGTCAGGCCGCACTGTCTCCTGGGATCTGGTCAGTGCGGGCATCTTCCAAAATCTTGCGAGATTTCGGACACATCTGCCGAAATCTCGTGAGATGTCGGCAGATGTGCCGTTACTGCGCACGCGCGAGTAACGGCGGTGCATGCTGGGCCATCTAAAGTGCCTGTGGGGGTTTCACATGCGCACAGGCAAGATGGCCCCCAGCACAAAAGAAGAAGATGAAGAACTTCATCGGACGAAAACCGGCGGCGATCGAGATGGAAGATGGAACAGGTGAGTCCCCCAATTAAGGTAAGCATCCTTTGTATACCCCCCAAAAAAAAAAATATATATACAGAGTGCAGAACCGCTTTAAGTAGTAATTATATTGTCTATTTTCAGTAAAGCGATATTAAAGGCACAGTTTTAAAAAAAATAAGAAACATGTCATACTTACCTGCTCTGTGCAGTGGTTTTGCACAGAGTACCCCCTATCCTCTTCTTCTCGAGTCCCCGCCAGCGCTCCTAGCTCCTCCCCCTTGACCAGTGCCCCCAATAGTAAGCCATTTGGGACTTATTGGACAAATCCAAAAAATGGTTCGATGCTGCATTTGGGAGGGGGGGGGGGGAGTTGCGCCTTTGGGTCTATCCACAGTGACTGGTTCTGGCGCATTGTCTTTTTAAAGTATTCATCCTCATATATGTCTATGGGGCAGACTAAGGCCGCCCATACACGGTTTGAATCTCAGAAATCAGCAGAATTTCGAACCGTTAATGGGTAGGCTGAATATACCAAGTTGATCGATTGATCAACTTGGGTACAACCAGCCTGCCGGATTTTCTAGCGATTATCGCTAGCGGCTACTATAGCCACTTGCGATAATCATTGTTTCCCCCCCGCCCGCTCACGCCACTATATCCCCCGCCAGGACCAGCCAATTGCTCGGCAGAAGGGATTCCCCTGTCAGGGCTGTCTGTTTTTGTGGGGGAATCATGCACATTTCTTTCCTGTAACCAGGAGAAATTTGCAGAAATTTGCATCGTGTATGGCCGGCCTTAGTCAGTTCAAATAATGAAAACAAGAACACTGCAACAAGAAGAGTACAGACTGTGGCTGAACTATATAGAAATATTTCTCTGCAGACATTCCAGCAAGACATCAATGGAAGTTACTGTAATGTACAGATTGTCTTGTAATTGTTCATTACTGAAGCATATGGAAAATTGGTACAGCAAATATGTGAGTCGTATAACAAATAAATTAAAGCAGTATTAATCCAAAAGTAAACATGTATTATATTTCAACTTACAAATTCTTAGATGTGATGGCTGCATTCATTTTCTCTTTTTGGCGTTCTTTCCTTTATTTTCCCCTGGTGATCCTGCCAGTAAGTCTATTGCTTTTAAACAGATCAAAGATCTCCTGAAGCTGTAGCAATTATGGGGTTCGGACAAACCATTTAACATTGACAGGGGTGCTTACAATGATTGACTTTGCTTTATTTATGTAATACCTGTATCCCAAAAAATACAAAACTGTTGCTGTAACTCTTCATAAAGTGTTAGCTTGAGTTTGGTTTCAATTTGTTAGTGTATATAAATTTGCTTACATTTAACACTCTTCTCTCCCCAGATTAACAATGCTGCTGTCTAAAGATGCTCCTCTGTGCTCCTTCATCCAGAGTGGAGGCACTCTAATACAGGAAGTGTGTTTCTGGCCAGATCACCTGGTCAAAACAAGGGGGAAAAAAGCCTGAAAAAATAAAACGAATTCAGCCACCACATCTAATGATTGGTAAACTGCAGTATATAAACATTTTTGGTTTCTAGGTTTAATAGTGCTTTAAAAATTATAATAATAATTTAAAGCGGAGCTCCACCCAAAAGGGGAAGCTCTGCTTGTTTGCCACCCCCCTCTGCTGCCAAATTTGGCATCTTTTGGGGGAGAGTGGGTACCTGATTTTAACAGGTACCCTCTCCCACTCCTGGCTGATCTCGATGCAGTGGAAGTTCGGCCCCCCTCCTCCTTCCCCTGCTGCCGAGCCATTCACAAAGCGCAGCGCGCTTCACGCATGCACAGTGGGGAACCGACTGTGAAGCTGCAAGGCTTCACTGATGGTTTCTCTGAGTGGAGATGGCGGTGCAGCACCCGACAGCCGATTTAAACATTTGCTGGGGTGAAGACACCGCTGGGTTCGTGGACAGGTAAGTGTCCATGTATTAAAAGTCAGCAGCTACAGTATTAGTAGTAGCTGCTGACTTTTATTTTTTTTCTGAAGGAGCCTGGAGCTCCGCTTTAAAGAATCTTATATCACTGAAAATACTCTACATCTTGCACTAAACAAACCTATTTCTCTGCAAACATTTTATCTTGAGCCCATTTTTTTTTTAGCTCATTAACATATCAGTGGAGGAACGACAATTCCTACAAACAATAAAAGGCAGGAGGTGCCTTTAAAAAATAAGTACCGGTATATCATTATTTTTCTGTTGCTCGTGGTCAATATTCAAATTGCTGATCTGTTCCCATTTTATTGGAAAGAAATTGATGTCTTTAATAGGGTGGAAAATGAAGAAAACGACACAAAAAGCCCCGTGGACCAAACTCGTAAATCTGCCATATTCGTCAAACGCGAAGGCGGGCGTGACATTAATACAATAAGAATTATTATCTTTTATGTAGAACAAAGAAACAATCAGAACAATTGCCTCTGTTTTGTACTGTATATTGGAGCTGAGCTTATATCTATTCTAATAAATTTGCCCTAATGTGACACTTCAATTGTGCGCATAAACAGGCTGCCCTTGAAACAATGCACTGAAAATATTGACAAAAAGGCCATACCAGCAAATATTAAACAATGCTAAGTATCATTATTTGTCTACACAATAGAAGCAATTATTTCTGGAGGGATGGAGTGTGGTCGGCGGCATTATTGAGGTTGCAAAGACATCGAAGATTTCAAAAAAGAACTTGGCAAATCAGTGAGACAGAAACATATTCAACCGGGGCCCTTAATGTCAGAGTGACATTGTTCAGGGGCCCAAATCACTGATTTACGATATGTACCAAACATGGACATATATTTAAAGGACATTCCCACTTTTTCAGTTAAATGTGAAAAAACCCCACTATATGTTTGTTATATGTTCCCATTGACACAGCATACCTAAAAAAAATAAAAAATATATTTACAGTATTTCTTACCTTTTCAGGTGTTTCTAAGGAGAAGGTGGCATGGCTTACTCTAAAACCCCATACACACGATCGGACTTTCCAACAACAAAACCTTGGAATTTTGTTCGAAGGGTGTTGGCTCAAACTTGTCTTGCATACACACGTTCACACAAATGTTGGCCAACAATTATGAATGTAGTGACGTACTACGTAGTTTTTCAGCTCTTTAGCACCACCATTTGGGCTCCTTCTGCTAATTTTGTTTTAGTAGAAGTTTGGTGATTGTTGATTCGCCCTTTTCTTTTCGCGTTTTTTCATTTCGTGCTTTTCACTTAGTTTCTGAACAGACATGTCATTAACCAGACATGTTGCGGAATCGGAGGATATAACGTGTTATTTATTATTGGCCTTGGAGTTATTGCTTTGACATTATTTTTTTGATTGAATAATGATTTGATTTGGTATATTTTCTATATTTTTGGATGCATAGAATGCACTTTTTGGTTAAGTTCTATTGGCAGATAGCATGTCTAATTTTTTTTTCTTTTTTTTTACTGCACAATAAAAAAAAATTGTGGAGAATAATACTTGGCTATGTGTTTTACTTCAAATGACAGTTTGGGAGTAGGCAGTTACATTTTAAAAAATACAATGTAAAATTAACAAGGGACACCAACATAGTTGTATCTTTGATATTAAAAACTACAGGATAATGTTGTTTTGGTAACTTGCCCAAATAAAAAAAAAAACATAATAATATTATTCTTGATATCACTAGAAAAAAAAACCTTTGAAAATTCGTTTGCAAAAACTCCATCAGTATCACCAGCAAAGCAGCTTCATTATTATCCCATTAACCACTTCCCGACCGCCCCCTGTATATTTACGTCGGCAGAATGGCACGTACAGGCAGAATCACGTACCTGTACGTGACATTCTTCCGGCGGTTGGGGGGTCCGATCGGACCCCCCTCCGCCGGCGGGGACGGTCGGGATCGCTTCAGGAGCGATCCGGGACGAGGGGACGGCCAGTGGTTTCTGGCCACCCCCTCGCGATCGCTCCTGGCCAATGAGAAACTTCCCCTTCCTGTCTATTGTATAGACAGGAAGGCGGAAGTGATGTCACGCTCGGTGCGCCGGTCTATGTGACCGGAGACGCCGAGCGGCGAACATGTACAGGTTAGTGCACAACACTACACTGACACCAGTACACATAGGCACATATTCCACCCCCCTGTCACCCCCTGATCACCCCCCAGATCACCCCCCCTCCCCCCCCCCCAGTCACAGTGTCACTAATTGCAGTGATCATTTATTTACTGATCACTGCATTTAGTGTCAGTGTGACTGTAATAACTGTCAGGGCAGTTAGTTTTAGGTCCAAGGTAGCCCCCTACCCCCCCCTAATAAAGGTTTAACCCCTTGATTGCCCCCCAGGTAACCCTTTCACCCCCTTTTGCCAGTGTCACTAAGCGATCGTTTTTCTGATCGCTGTATTAGTGTCACTGCTGTCGCTAGGTAACCATTTTTTTTTTTTTAGGTAACCGCCATGTTTATATAGGTTCATAAATAGTTTTATAGGTCAGGTACCCCCATATTACAACCTAAATAAAGGTTTTAACCCCCTGATTGCCCCTAGAGTTAACCCTTTCACCAGTGATCACTGTATAACTGTCACTGGTGACGCTGGTTAGCCAGTTAGTTATTTTGTTATTTAGGTTCCCCGTCAGGTTTTTATATAGCGTCAGGTACCCCCATATATTACCTAATAAAGGTTTTAACCCCCTGATTGCCCCTAGTTAACCCTTTCACCCCCTTTTGCCAGTGTCACTAAGCGATCGTTTTTCTGATCGCTGCATTAGTGTCGCTAGGTAACCATTTTTTTTTTTTAGGTAACCGCCATGTTTATATAGGTTCATAAATAGGTTTATAGGTCAGGTACCCCCATATTACAACCTAAATAAAGGTTTTAACCCCCTGATTGCCCCTAGAGTTAACCCTTTCACCAGTGATCACTGTATAACTGTCACTGGTGACGCTGGTTAGCCAGTTAGTTATTTCGTTATTTAGGTTCCCCGTCAGGTTTTTATATAGCGTCAGGTACCCCCATATATTACCTAATAAAGGTTTAACCCCCTGATTGCCCCTAGTTAACCCTTTCACCCCCTTTTGCCAGTGTCACTAAGCGATCGTTTTTCTGATCGCTGCATTAGTGTCGCTAGGTAACCAGTTTTTTTTTGTATTACTGTTACGGGTGACGCTGGTTAGTTAGCTTGTTTTTTATACTGTCAGGGCACCCGCCATTTATTACCCAATAACGGTTTAACCCCCTGATCGCCCGGCGGGTGATATCAATTAGGTTTTAGGGTCAAATAAGGTCTGCGTCGCCCCAGGTTAGTGCCAGTACCGCAAACACCCACGCGCAAAGCATACACCTCCCTTAGTGGCACAGTATCTGAACAGATCGATATCTGATCTGATCAGATCTATACTAGCGTCCCAGCAGTTTAGGGTTCCAAAAAAAACCGCATTGTTAGCGGGATCAGCCCAGATACCTGCTAGCACCTGCGTTTTCCCCCTCCGCCCAGCCCAGCCCACCCAAGTGCAGTATCGATCGATCACTGTCACTTACAAAACACTAAGCACACATAACTGCAGCGTTCGCAGAGTCAGGCCTGATCCCTGCGATCGCTAACAGTTTTTTTGTGGTAGCGTTTTGATTCAGTCGCTTCAGTCAGGAGCTTTTTTACCTGTGAATCTCAAAAAAATAAAAAAAAAAAAATAGTTGTCGTTTTATTGTTCTCTCTCTCACTCTATTCTCTCTCTATTGTTGCTCTTTTTTTTACTCCATTCTATTCTGCAATGTTTTATTATGTTTTATCATGTTTTATCATGCTTGCTTTTCAGGTATGTAATTTTGTTTACTGTGTTTTAGTGTTGAGCATTTTTTTGTTTTCAGGTGCGCCATTCAGTTGCAACGCGGATTTATTTATCTTGACAGCAACAGCGTTTGCTCCCACGATACATAAAGCCGCGACTCCAACGCTGTAGGAGGTGATTTCACCACCACAGTTAAAAAAAAGAGCATATATGCCGAAGCATGGGGGCAGCAGGGGGGGGGAGGAGCGATTGGCTCCTAATGCCACGTACATACGGTCGAAATTCCGACCGTGTGTACACGGCATAACTTTTGCGGGAGGATGCCCCCATGCATCGGCATATATAAATGGTGCATGTATGCCCATCATTAGAAGTGGGTGGATGAAGGGAGGTATTCTAATGGTGGGCATACCCACCAATCAATCTCTTTTTTTCGTTCAGCCAAGAGGCTGCATGAAAAAAAAAAAGATTACAATATATGTCAGTATGTTGCTGGACTTTGAATGGTTATACCAGAATGATGCCTGCAGGTTTAGGTATCATCTTGGTATCATTCTTTTCAGCCAGTGATCGGCTTTCATGTAAAAGCAATTCTAGCGGGTAATTAGCCTCTAGACTGCTTTTACAAGCAGTGGGAGGGAATGTCCCCCCTCCCGGATATAAACCGCGCCATTGGGAAATTGGGAAAGCATTTTATCACACCAATCTTGGTGTGGTCAGATGCTTTGAGGGCAGAGGAAAGATCTAGGGTCTAATAGACCCCAATTTTTTCAAAAAAAGAGTACCTGTCACTGCCTATTGCTATCATAGGGGATATTTACATTCCCTGAGATAACAATAAAAATCATAACAAAGAAAAAAAATGGAAGGAACAGTTTAAAAATAAAATAAAAAAGCTAAATAAATAAAAAAAAAAACAAAAAAAAAAAAAAAAAGCACCCCTGCCCCCCCTTCTCTTGCGCAAAGGCGTACACAAGCGTTGGTCTGGCGTCATATGTAAACAGCAATTGCACCATGCATGTGAGGTATCACCGCGAAGGTCAGATCGAGGGCAGTAATTTTAGCAGTAGACCTCCTCCGTGAATCTAATGTGGTATCATGTAAAGGCTTTTAAAGGCTTTTAAAAATGTATGTAGTTTGTCGCCACTGCGTGTTTGTGCGCAATTTTAAAGCATGTCGTGTTTGGTATCCATGTACTCGGCCTAAGATCATATTTTTTATTTCATCAAAAATTTGAGCAATATAGTGTGTTTTAGTGCATTAAAATAAAAAAAAGTGTATTTTTTCCACAAAAAATGCGTTTGAAAAATCGCTGCGCAAATACTGTGTGGAAAAAAAAAAAATGCAACACCCACCATTTTAATCTGTAGGGCCTTTGCTTTAACAATATATATAGTGTTTGGGGGTTCAACGTAATTTTCTTGCAAAAAAAAAAATATGTTTTCATGTAAACAAAAAGTGTCAGAAAGGGCTTTGTCTACAAGTGGTTAGAAGAGTGGGTGACGTGTGACATAGGCTTCTAAATGTTGTGCATAAAATGCCAGGACAGTTCAAACCCCCCCCAAATGACCCCATTTTGGAAAGTAGACACCCCAAGCTATTTGATGAGAGCAATGTTGAGCCCATTAAATATTTTTTTTTTTTGTCCCAAGAGATTGAATAATAAAAAAAAAAAAATATATATATTTTTTTTACAAAAAGTTGTCACTAAATGATATATTGCTCAAACATGTCATGGGCATATGTGGAAATACACCCCAAAATACATTCTGTTGCTTCTCCTGAGTACGGGGATACCACATGTGTGGGACTTTTTGGGAGCCTAGCTGCGTACGGAACCCCAAAAACCAATCACCGCCTTCAGGCTTTCTAAGGGTGTAATTTTTTTATTTCACTTCTCACTGCCAATCACAGTTTCGGAGGCCATGGAATGCCCAGATGGCATAAAACCCCCCAAAATGACCCCATTTTGGAAAGTAGACACCCCAAGCTATTTGCTGAGAGGTATTGTGAGTATTTTGCAGATGTCGCTTTTTGTCACAAAGTTTTGAAAATTGAAAAAAGAAAAAAAAATTTTTTTTTTCTTTACTTTCTTCATTTTCAAAAACAAATGAGAGCTGTAAAATACTCACCATGCCTCTCAACAAATAGCTTGGGGTGTCTACTTTCCAAAATGGGGTCATTTGGGGGGGTTTTGTGCTATTTTGGCATTTTATGGCCTTCGAAACGGTGATAGGTAGTGAGGAGTGAAATCAAAAATTTGCACCCTTAGAAATCCTGAAGGCGGTGCTTGGGTTTCGGGGCCCCGTATGCGGCTAGGCTCCCAAAAAGTCCCACACATGTGGTATCCCCATACTCAGGAGAAGCAGCAAAATGTATTTTGGGGTGCAATTCCACATATAACTATGGCATGTGTGAGCAATATATCATTTAGTGACAACTTTTTGAAAAAAAAAAAAAATATTTTTTATTTTTGTCTTTATTCAATCACTTGGGACTAAAAAAAAAAAAATTCAATGGGCTCAACATGCCTCTCAGCAAATAGCTTGGGGTGTCTACTTTCCAAAATGGGGTCATTTGGGGGGGTTTGTACTTCTCTGCCATTTTAGCACCTCAAGAAATGAAATAGGCAGTCATAAATTAAAAGCGGTGTAAATTCCAGAAAATGTACTCTAGTTTGTAGACGCTATAACTTTTGCGCAAACCAATAAATATACGCTTATTGGCATTTTTTTTACTAAAGACATGTGGCTGAATACATTTTGGCCCAAATGTTTGACTAAAATTGAGTTTATTAGATTTTTTTTATAACAAAAAGTAGAAAATCTCTTTTTTTTTCAAAATTTTCGCTCTTTTTCCGTTTATATCTCAAAAAATAAAAATCACAGAGGCAATCAAATACCATCAAAAGAAAGCTCTATTTGTGGGAAGAAAAGGACGCAAATTTCGTTTGGTTACAAAATTGCATGACCGCGCAATTACCAGTTAAAGTAGTGCAGTGCGAAATTGAAAAAAGACCTCTGGTCCTTTGGCTGCCAAATGGTCCGGGGCTGAAGTGGTTAAAGAAGAAGAGAATTGTGCGCTGCATTTGGAGATTTCATAATTTGCCACGTCACGAATGTTAATTCTTCATTACAAACGCTACGCTTACAAGACCGACCGCTTCTGCTTCCGAGCATGCGTGTTTGTACTTTGGACTTGTGTACACACGATTGGAAAGTCTGACAACACACATTTGTTGGCAGAAAATTTGAAGACATGCTAGCCAACATTTGTTGGTGGAAAGTTTGACAACAAATGTCCGATGGAGCATACACACGATTTTCCACCAACAGCCTGACATCCAACATTTCCTATCGGAAAATCCAATCGTTCGTACAGGGCATAAGAGTTTCTGGAGTTTCTAAAGCCCCATACACACGGGCAGAATGTTGGGAGACATTTGCTGGTTCAAAACATTCTGCCTGTGTGTGTATGTCTGTATGTCTGTGAAACCAGCAGTCGACGACTACCGATCAGCGCTCAGAGAGCACTGATCGGCGTGTTCGCCCCCCTGTCAGTACTCAATAGCTCAATGGGAGAGATCGCTGGACTAACCTTGCATGGTTAGTACAGCGGCTCTGACCAGAGTAACCTGCTGGGTTGCACGAAGAAAAACTGTAGTGTGTACCCAGCTTAAAGCTGGCCATAAATTACTTGTTTTTTTCGATCAGCCATCCACACAAGCAAGGTGGATAGAGAAATCCTCCCCACTGTGCCAATGTGCCTGGAATGCCAGGACTCTTCTGCTGTCAGAATACACTGAACGAAAATATACCAACAGTTCCATTCAGGGGGGTCAGTTGATCATTAGATCAACTCCTCTCGAACAAGGATGGCCATAGAGTGTTCAAGATTCAGCCAGCCCCTGCTGAACCATCCTAATTCGGATCCATCTACTGTATGGTCCATCTATGCTAACCCTCTGGTTTCAGTGCTTTCTAATAACAGACCTGTAACAAGTATTTACATCAAGAAAGTGAGAAACAAGTCATTAATCTGAATGTTGAAGTTGTGGGGTCAATGTGGGAGTCGGGTGACTTTTTGAAAAGAGAGGCAGTATACCAGGTTTCCTTTAAAGTATGGTACATACATAGTAGCCAGTGCTTATCAAGCTGTGGGTGAGGTCTACTCCCCCTGATTGTAGGGGGGCCTTTTTCCATGAACGCGCTCATCAATGCCCGGGTTCAGCAGAGACTGCGGTCACGGGATAGGATAGAATAGGGATAGGTTAAGAGCCTTCATAAAGCACGGTTGGTCTAGGGAGGGAGACAGATCACCAACCCCCTCGCTACCAGAGAACCCCTGCACCAGGTACCATGCTTTACGACCAGCTGTGATGTACCTTGCACTAGTTCCTGGTTACCCATAGCAACTACACGACTCCTCTTGTTAGACTTACCAATTAGACCTTTTGTAGTAGCTCTGCTTAAAGCGGAAGTAAACCCTCCTATCATTTTCAGCCAAGGAAGCTGCCATCTTTGCCTCTGTTTAATCTTCAACTGCCACAGTGCTGCACATGTGATCCGTTATGACACCAGCCATTGGATGGTTTGACTGTTTGGTTGAGAGCACAGCCAATGTGCAGTTAGCATTCCCGGCATGCCTTTTTTTTTTTAGACTGTTAAATCGATGGGTTTACTTCCGCTTTAATACCCCACATGTACTTTACTGACCCTAGCTCTGATATGCCGAAACCAGCATGCACCCCTTTGAATAATTCCAGACCAGGTTTAGAACAGTTGATGCAACTTTACTTAAAAGTCTTTAAGCATTACAGTTCAACACAAATGACATCCTCAACATGACCCTAGCTATCTCTAGATACATACCTCCAAAAGGTAGTAGTCCATTTTAGGCGTTCTCCAAGTCCTGGCTGATCTCCGGATTCCCGATGCCTCCAGCGGACTGCAAGTTGTAACCTTCCCCTTTTTTATATCACAGGTGGGCAGGCTGAAACCAAAAAGCCTGGGAACTAGCATCCCTGTAGGCAACCTGCCTACAAAGTACCTAAAATACTTGGTAAGACTTACTTTTTATTTAAATTATTTCATTTGGGTAGTGCATACTGTTAACTATATTTTACCAAGCAATAGCACTCCTTGAAGGGTAAAAACACCCCTGGGGTTACTGGTAGTGTACCTCTGACCTCGGTGTACCTGTACAGCCTCAGTTATCTTCTAAAACCCCATTCAGTGTGCAATAATTTACAAATACAGACTGCCCCTCCACATTTACATCCACATTCAGCAGCAGTTTGTTTCCCTCAAGGCAACTGTATAAACCTCCACAGCTAGTCTCTCTCTGTCTACATATATATATATATATATATATATATATATATATATATATATATATATCACACACACAATATTGTCAGTAAGTATTGGGGCGCCTGCCTTTACACGCACATGAACTTTATTGGCATTCCAGTCTTAGTCCGTAGGGTTCAATATTGAGTTGGCCCACCCTTTGCAGCTATAACAGCTTCAACTCTTCTGTGAAGGCTGTCCACAAGGTTTAGGAGTGTGTCTATGGGAATGTTTGACCATTCTTCCAGAAGCGCATTTGTGAGGTCAGGCACTGATGTGGACGATACAGTCGGGCTCGCAGTCACCACTCTAATTCCTCCCAAAGGTGTTCTATCGGGTTGAGGTCAGGACTCTGTGCAGGCCAGTCAAGTTTCTCCACCCCAAACTCACTCATA